>KN838723.1:11940-42132 GCA_000827195.1 Laccaria amethystina LaAM-08-1
GATTGAGTAAAGTAGTGAGGGAAAGGGCACGGGAAAGGATATGGCTTCCTCGTTACGCAGACTATGTATATGATGAAAATGGGAGTAGATAGAAAGTAATTACTGATCTATGGCTTCCTCGTTACGCGGACTACGTATATGATGAAAATGTGCTGCCAGGGTGAATATTAACTAGGTAAAGCGTCGAGCAGAGTAGATAGAAAGTTACCCGTTACGCTCGGACCATCACTAGGTCCCATGACTCATTCCCAACCATCACGAAGCCGATGGAGATCCTCGACTTACCAACAGAGCTCATCGTCCGTATATGTTTGCAACTGGATCCACCAGATCTCCTTTCATGCCAGTTAACGTCCAAGATCCTCCAAGACATCATCCAGCGCTCAGTCATCATCCAGTATCACTGCGCACTCAACGCAGTCAGCGCCGACGACAACCCAAATTGCTCACTGAGCCTCTCGGAACGACTGGCCTTGCTCAGACGGGGCAGCGAGGCGTGGAAGACTCTCGAGCCAAACTTCATCCAGACCATCCCGGTCGCACACGACCCTTCTGGAATCTATGATCTCACAGGGGGCATTTATCTTCTCGGAAACTACGCGCGATTGGAGCTGCACTATGTCCAACTTCCCAGCTCACCGGAGGAGAAGAACGTCTGGAGGACAATCAACGTAGATCGCCGCGTCATCGACATGGGGTTGTCTGTGTACGAGCATGATTTGCTCGTCGTCGTTACGACGTGAGTTTTTCGTCTTTTTACTATTATTACTTGGCCATGATAAGTTGATAGGTCTCTGATATTTGGAACAACCCCAGAGACGTACCAGATATGTCTCGTTTTCTTCAAGTTCTCCACGGGCGAACCACACCCCCTCGCGCGAGAACCCAGAATCTCCGTCACCACCTCTCTCTTTGAGCGACCAGCCGTCGGCATCGAGATCGTCGGTGAGAACCTCGTCCTGATCCTTGCGCATTACAACAACCCATCAAGACCGGACGACAGAGTGTTCATCTACGAATGGAAGACTGGCAGGCTGAAAATGGTGCGTTCCGGTCTCCGTCTCCAGCGCACCATCTCATCCATAAGAACAGTCACTGGTGGCTCAGTACCACACGTACTCAGGCCTTATATTCCTATCCGAGTCCGTTGTCCTCTTTCCAAACACCCAGAACGGCACCCTTGAGTTTTGGGAGATCCCGTCGTCGCCAGGCAGCGTCACGCCGCTGTGCCCTCGCTGCGTCATCTCCCTTCCGCAGCTCGTGCCAGGCGAGATGATATCCAGTATTTCTTGTAGGGGGGAACCAAACCCCATGGGCGGGAACAGATCCACACGCCCGTTCCACCCCTCGGCGAACGACGCCATCGTCATATTTAACATGCGCGTACAGCCACGGGTGGGAATGCAGCACCACCTAGCCATGATGCAGTTTGGACACACATTCACCTTTCTCATCCACCGGAGCTCATTATTCAAACTTTTCCGTGCCGCGCCATCCACGACTGTGCCATGGCATCAATGGGGTCCAAACATATCGCGGTGGCTGCCCGCAGATGGACTCCCTACGCGATGGATAACGACGACCTCTGGACAGCGGTGCGTCTCGATAATGGAGGACGCGCCGAGCTCACCGTCGCAATATTACCTGTTTGATTTCAACCCGCACAGCGTGCGCGTTGCGCAGATGGAGGGGGCGAAGGCATACATGACGGAGGAGGATCGAAGAATGGTCTGCACATCAAGCACGACGATAGATCCTGCGTTTGCGTTTGCGGAGGAGGTGTCGTCCCGTTTGCCGTATGTGGTTACGGAGTCAAAGGGGCATTATGCGTTCGATGGCGTGTTGCTTGACGAGGAGAGGATTCTTGGCATTTATGTGAGTTGGCGTCGTCGCTTGGGATGCGTTTCTTACTTACAGCTATTGTTTAGACGGATCCGTTGGATCGGATTCGGGCAGTTGAGGTGCACTATTTCGGGTAATGGTTCAGTGGCGTCAAGGTGCATTTACTCTGGGTTGTCCGGTGAACGGCTCGCATGCTGCAAAGCAAGGAATGCTGTGGCAACTGCACAGCAAAACGCGAAAGCGACGGGGGTCGCGACGAGTGACCAGAGCTCGTTAGGAGTTAGCAGGAAGACACGCAGAATTTGCAGGATTCCGAAGTGATAATGCATGCACAAAACTGAGGGGAAATTACTGAAAGGTAGAAAGACAGCTTCATATATGTTTTGTAAATCACAAGCTCTCGTCGTTGAGGGTAAAAATAGGAAATCAGAAAGTCTGGAAAGGTGTCAAGAAGGAAAAGAAAGACAACACTATAAGCATATGTACAATACGCGCAAGGTCCTTTCTGTCTTGTTGGTCGTCTTTTCAGGGGTCAACATTTCAATATTCAACGCTTGTGTTCAGCGTTGGCCTTTGTCAGTGCACTGTTTATAAAAATAACGGTCGAACTCTGGTCTGGCCCTGATGTAAGTATGAATAACTGAAGTGAGTGGTGACCCGAGGCACTGACGGGATACAGGCCTGACAAATGTAAAGGTAGATTATATCAAAAAAACATGAGCATCGACGATAACGCGCCTGACCTAGGCAGTCAAGGAATTCATCTCAGATGTAAAATGAACAAAGTTTTAACAACATACTGTCCCAGAGAGACTCGAACTCTCGATCTTCCGATCGCGCATATCGCTAACAGTCGGACGCCGTAACCAACTAAGCCATGGGACAAGCTATAGAGTTACCGCATCGATTACTGATATCATGTCAGTCAAGTTTTATTGGTGCCCAAGGGCCTCCTTGAGGCTTGATTGAATACGCGATACAGACCGCAAATTTTAATTTTACAAACCAACCTAACGGAATTATTCAAAGACCATCCTTCTGAGTCTAGATTCTATGCGCCAGGAAGATTTGTCGGGTGCTCCTGTCGAGGGGTTGACGCGTAAGGCTCTGAAGACGTTGGAAACATCTCAGAATTCCAGAGCGTACGGATCCAGCATCTGCTATAGCAATATGTAACGATGGTCGCGTGGAAGCAGGGTTTTGGATTTGTAGAGCCCTCATCGCGGGCTGTTGAAGCGTATTATTCGCCGCCACCATCGCCTGTGACCGAGCTAGCGCGGTCGCACGCACATACTCTTTCCACCAGACAACTATGATATAAACCAGTAGAAAAACTGCCAGGAGCTCGACTAGAATTTTTTTCAACTCGTCAATTACAAGGAAAGATCGTCGTTCTAAAGAGACAGACATGGGAGAAATAAGACCACAGGGAATGCGGCTGTATTTGTAAACCCGGACGACTCGGAGGAGGAGGTTGGGGCAGTCGAGGTAGTCGAGGATGCGGAAAGCTGCGAGGCTGATGATGTGTTTGTATCAAGGACAGCGGAACTAGAAAGGGTGACGAGACAGACAAGTAACGCCCACATGGAGGGAGAATGCAAAAGATGAGGGCTGTCTCAGACAAATAATTTCGTGAAAGTGTCGCAGATGCGTCATTCTTGAACAGGCTAGTTACGTGATATCTCGTATATATCCCCCGAGGTTGCCACCAGGGAGTCCAATACGGATCGGCTATGCATTGAACAGTTTTAGATCGGCTATATGTCCTCAAAGACCATCTGAGCAACACTTTATTTAAGTACAGAAAGTCGAGTATGGTGTAACGGCTAACATTACCGCCTTTCAGAATCGGCTGGTTCTATGTTAACGCGGTAGCTCGGGGTTCGATTCCCCGTACTCGAAAGTAATTTGTTTTGTTGCCAACAACATTACAGATTTGCATCGGCGACTTCTGTCACTTCATCTTTTACCCAGCACACTATCCTTCTTGTTGCCAAACCACAAGCGGTTTGCTGGCGGCGCAAGCTCAAAATGCGGAAATCCTCTCCCGGTCGGATCTGCCCGAAGTTCGCGGGAAGTCGTCACAGACGGCATGATATGTACAGAGTCCTATTGGATGATCAGGTTAATGAAGTCTCCAGGCAAGTACGGCCGTGGGCCGTCAGCAACCGCCAAGGTGCCATCATGGAGCAAAATCCGGATACGCAATTGTTCGGTTCAGAACGCGTTAACGCCGTGTCCAATCGATATCTTATCCCCATATTTGATGGTGCCTTTTGAGGTCTTTCTTCTCCCAACAACCACCATGGCCACGCCAACCTCTTGCGCTGAAGAAGACAACGGCCATAAGCAAGGTCTAAACAAGCCTAGGTGCGTTTATAAAGACGCTGTCCATGTAAAGTTTCACACCCCAGCCTGAACTTGATATGGACCAAGAGCGCAGGGTCCGTCATTTCCAGAAAAATTTCATTTACTCTTCAAGTCCTCTTCTGGGTGCTCATCTCTTTGAATTTTTAGTGGAGAATTCATACCTGTTATGCAAGAGAACCCTTCACAGGTGAATGAATACCCTTCGGCCAACTCCGTCCACAATGTGTACTTACATGCCCAGATAAGGGTATCTTTTGCGAACCTTGCAGAGGTTTCCCATCGGACGTATGGAGCCCTCGCGCCACCTTCCACCCCGGTCAACGAAAGCCCTAACGCGTCCACTTGTTCTCCACATGCCATGGAAACAGGCCACAGCAAAGGAGCACCCATACCAGCTCACTTGGCCTCGAGGATAAAGCTCTCCTTACTCAATCGCGGAAGCGTCGCAAGAGACCATCTAGCCTCTGAACGCACTTTTCTCGCCTATGTCAGAACAAGTTTAGGGATTGCGTCCTCCGGTGTTGGTACGCCCTGTTATACCTCAGCTCGACGAGAGCTAATTGGAAGGGATCTGGGGTAGCGCTCATGCAGTTCTTCAATGTTGGAGTAAAAACGAAGGCCATCTCTCAACCGCTTGGGGCAACTATCATTTTCATGGCAATCATCGTCCTGTCCCTCGGTCAATTCGATCTCGTCACTCAGCTGATCGTCTGCTCACCTTTGCTGATCATGTATAGGCACCCGACGATATTTCGCCGTTCAGGCAGCCCTACCGCAAGGCCAATTCCCCATTTCAAGATTCGGAATAGCGACTATGGGTTTTATGATCGGGTCTGTCATAACGGCGACCTTTGGCATGTTACTCGCAGATCGAATTCGGGGATCCTAAGGTCTAACTACCTATTTCATGAGATTATGACATAGGGGCGATTTAAGCAGCCGATGTTGCTTCCGCCGCGCGGATGACTGGGAAGGACTCAGATTGCGGAGGGGGATCGATATTATAGGCGGTTTGAAATCCCGGGTTACTTTACTTATGAATTCTAACGAAACTCATCACGAATATACGATGTGAACATAAAGCTCCTTTGAATGTAATAATTGAGCGCATCGGATCGATGCTTAGGATGACGCTGAAGGCGGATTCGTATTTGGCCGCTCAAAGTTGTAGGATTCAGATGAATCTTGCTCGACAGAAAGTGTAAGAAGCGGGAGCGAGGTCAAGCACCCTTGACGGATTGGGGTAAATTCACCCAAACCATTGAACGAGATATCTCAGTAGCAGATCTTGGAAAGGAATTCAGTGGAGGACCGTGACAGACGGGGGTTGTGAGAAGTCTTGCGAGAGTTGGCTGTACCATCGTTCCGGTCGCTGTCAATGCGAGATATTAGCTAGAACATTGTGGATTCTGTAAATTTGGGTGTGTGACTCTAGCTCCTTTGTTATGAATAAGAACGGATTGTACCTGTTATGTGGTTGACGTAGCTTGAGCCTTAGTAACGATGCTGAAGAGAGATGCGGGGTGAAGTACCCGGCACTGAAGTTCTATTAGGAACGGAATCTATGAACTGTCAGAAATTCTCGAGCCCGAGAAGGAGGACGTATAAAGTGGGGCGACTATTCGCTCGGAGTCTCCGTGCATCTATGGCCAAACAAGACCAGAGGTCAGCGGTGAGAGTCAACGTCAATTTGCTCTTTCTTCGGTATGACGGAAAACTGACAGGAAACCGGGGTGAGCGCTTTCTGCGACAACGTAGATGAAAGTACAGGAAGGTATGTCACCATTTTCCCCCCTCTGTCGTTGGGATTTTTGGCCTCTTTGAGAACAGGTATCAGCCGTGGCTACGTATCTCTGGAAGAAAACTTACCTTTGTGAAGTCGGTATTGTACCCCTGTCATTCAATGATGACGTGAGGGAGCGGCACGCCTTCGTTGTCGTTGTCAGATCCTCGACTAGTGTCTCTGAGGGTTGGGATACGGAATATCTGCAATGATTCCGGGGCGAGAGAGCTGTCAACGTTAGGTTGTGGTAAGACAAGGGGTTCGTCATCGTCGCCAAACAATGGCAACGCACTTTCCTCTCAACCATCACGACGTCAAGCTCATCATGGCCCCCGCTGCAGGCTACGAGCTCGTCCCCACCTCCGATCCTTCCCCCTCCAGGCCGTTCCGCGCACGTTCAATATCACCCTTCGACACTGACGAAGACCCTGAACACGATGCTTCGCATCACTCATACTTGGCACACACCCGCCAACTCCGCATGGCTTTCGAGGCCGACCCGCGATTCAATCCTCCTCCACCCTCACCATATGCACGCGCTGCACTCGTTGCTTTCTGTATTTTCATTGTGTGGTATGCATTTTACTTGAGGAGGGAGATTTGGATCGACTTTGGGATGGGCATGGGTGATGGGAACATTGGGGTTGCGGTGGATCCGTCGTATTAAACTTTTAAAATGGTATGCCGAATGCTCTTGGATTAGTCGCTACTAACGTCCCTCTTAGGAGTCAGGCCGGTCCTCTTTTATACAGATTTGATATACCTCACCTGCCTTCGCCGTCTGTCGTATTGCACTCATCTCCTATCATTATTTTCAGACTTTTCCGACTTATATCCTACTCTCTATCCCTCTCGCACCGTTGTACTATGTACGCCCATCCAAACTCGCTCCAGGCCCCTTGGTTCCGCCACAATTAGTGTATGACACTCGGGATAATAATCATCAAAGAAATTTGCCAGAACCCTTGTTGACATGACGTCGACGTTATGATCCTATGCTGACTCTCACTCCCTATTGAAGATCATCTAGGTAGATTGTCCTTGATGTTCCGGCAAGCACCCGATGACTCTCCATTGCCATAACTAGGGCGAGACTTTCCCCTCCCTCCTCTCAACGTCCTGGTGGGGGGTCCGGCTCTCTATCCTGTGACTACACTCCCTCTTCTCGATGTGCTGGCGAGACTCCCACTATGTTCTGCGGAAACTTCCCACTGTCGATGATAGAGCCCTCTTAACGTTTTAACAAGATTCCGTGGTGCCCATGTACCGGCGGGTTCCCATGCCGTCGTTATCCCGGCAAGATTCCCCTCTCTTGTCCTTCTGGTAAGGTTGCCGCTCTAGAAATTTTGGAGAAACTCTCCGCGCTTTGGAGAGACTCCTCGCTGTCGCCGCTACTACCTTTCATCGTCTCGGGGCAAATCCCTACTCTCACAGTTCTGGCGAGAGTCCCTACTCTCAAAGTTCTGGCGAGAGTCCCCAGTTCGCCGGTAAGGTCTTTTGGGGACGTATCACTCCTGAAGAAATTGCATAACTGAAGATTGATTAGTCTAGATTTGTTCTGTTGAGCCACACGATTCGCATTCGATGCTAAGCTAAAGTAGACAGCTTACTGATAAATATAAAATTTTATACGTATTGGATATACCTAAAAACGTGGTATAAAGATCATTACATGAATGACCTATGGAACGATCTACGGAGTGACGCAAAGGTTGTTTTCACGAACGTGATCTGCTCGAAATACCAATACTTCCTGCTGTGCGTGTTCTGGTGAGACTCTTTGATGTCGATGTTCTAGCAAGACTCCCAGATCTCGAGGCTTTTGATATCCCGGTAAGGCTCTCCATATTTCGGGGAGATTCCTTCTCGATGCTGTGGGGGCTCTTGATGCTCTTGTGAGTCTTTCCACTTTGCTGATAAGGTTTTTTGTCTGGGTTGAGAAGCGAGTTCTACACTGCATGAATAGGCATGAAGATGAGAAATATTAAAAATAATCTACCAGAAACTCGGACTTCATTTTGATTGCAAAATTTTCTGGGCTTATTGCAAGCTGCGACTGTCATAGATTATTGTTCGGGGACGTGTTCCATGTAAAGAGATGTCACATCTCACCTTGACACATTTTTCTACACCGTAGATATCAGATCGGTGTTCACAAATATTTGTGATCACTGACAGAATCTCGTGGAGGTAAGTAATCACCCTTAAGTCAATAGGTCATTCATATCTAAATAAATGTTGATCAGATTAAGTACCTCTGATTTTTCACGTTGCGGCGGCTTGAACGAAAGTAATTATTGGAGACAGTTTGCATGCAAAGGCGAGCGAAATGGACAGGGGAAGAAGCACTTCCAACAGAGAGATGATGACAGCGTTCAGGATCTTGTAGGAAGGCCTGCAAGAGGCGACAGAAGTTGTCGCAATGGCCATCATCATGTTGCTGGTTCTTGAAATCCCACAGCCATACAATCTCTGGAGGAATGAACCGACTAAGGGCTTTCCACAGTGATTTATCCCAAACGAGAACTGAAATTGCTAACCACAGACAAGAAATCACTGGTTTCATTCGATGGAACTCCCCAAACCATGAAAGCAGGTGTTCGTCAAGAACTGAGTTAAATTTGCAACATATTGTGGTGCAGCTTTTGTATGTGCACTAGAACGAAAAAAAAACATTTAAAGGAGTTATAATTATCGTCCAGATAAACTCACTGCTTACTTCATGATGCCAATTGATTTGTACCCTGCCATAAATCTCCCACCAATATACAAGCTTTATCGAAGTTGTTGAATAATTCAAGAGGTCCGAATTTAGTCTGAAAGTCTGCAAAAAGCTGTCCATTGTCCCAGCCATGATTGAATTGCCACGAGAGTAATGGTGAGGCCAAGATTTTGTACTATATTGCATAGCAGGGTCATCAACCACTTGCCACTCAGCAAGGGGCATCTTTGAGAGCTGGCGCATACTTGATTTCAGAAGGAGGGAATGTGCCACATGTTCATCAATGTGCAGATCTTTAGATCTGTGACGATCCATGAGATAATCGCCAAAAGATGCATGATAGAAATGAATGGATTCAGTTCTGGATGCTGGGATGTAGACGATGGAGTGTAAATCCCAGAATAACAATATCGTTTCATCCAGGTTTAGACCGAGAAGGGATTCCAAGAAAGCAGGTGTTGGGTTTTGGTTATGCTCTAAATAGAAAATGGCACCAAGGAGGGAGATGACCTTGTGTATTTCCTCGCTCGATCGCAAAACATGTGCGTACAGCTGGTCAACAAGAGCAAAGGGATTGGTCTTGTGTTGAGAGGCGTCAAGTGATTCACAGATGTCCAAAATAACCTGAAGTTGTGATGTAGGAAGCTTACGATCCTCGTCAATAAATCTTATAACTGTTGCCGCAAAGATAAATTGGCCAGATGACTTTTTGACGAGAAAGGAAATTACGTCTTCTGAGGGCCATGGTAGGATGAGCGAGGACATGGAGGGAAAACGAGTGTGTCGGCGGTGATAAATATGTGCAAAGCTGCTCCGAAGAAATGTTGCGATGTCCCGATCAGGATCGTATGAATTATCAAGGACAAGATGGTGTGTGATGTTGGAAAGCTTGTCCTCGAAAACATCACAGATGGCGGGCTCCGGTCGACTGGCTATGAGGAGACATAGTTTGGGTAAGGAAGTCTTGAGTTGCAATAGGGCGTGGTTGAGTATATTTAGAATATTGGCCTGAACCTTGCTACCAATGCATTCATCAAGACCGTCAATTATAAACAGGGACGGCCATGGTGTGCTACATCCTGTCTGAAGCGAAGCCCGAATCAAAGGCTGGATTACGAGAAGATCCATCTGTACTCGCAACCTCTTGTCGAATATTGACAAGTCATCTAGCACGACTTGTTCGATGAAGGGCCTCGTTGATGGAATGGAAATGGCAAGCTGCGCAGCAATCGTCGCGATCAGGTGAGTTTCAGTTTGCCTTTGAGGTCCAGTACGGGAAAAGAAGAAGCTGGCGGCGAGTCCCCCGGAAGCATGAAAAAGTTCCGCTATCGTCTGCAGAATGGCTGACTTTCCGGACCCAGCTGGAGCGCTAATCCAAAGAATCAGCGTATCCTTTGAATCGTCAGAGGCCCAACTTGTTATGTCCTTGACAACGGCTTTCCGTGTGTCTGGGTGGCATTTAGGGGCATCGTAACGTTCCTTGGAGTTGTGCATTGCCCCAGCAGCAACGTGCTTTTGAAGAATTTGGAGTCCTGAAATTTGCAGCAGTAAGGATCGTTTTCCTTAAGTAAAAGGGAGAGGATTACCCTGTTTTTCTGTCAGTGACCGTGGGCCATTGACGATTGTAACTGGGCGTCCTTTAGATGAAAATCGAAGTGAGCATTGCGCACGGACTACATGTAAGCTGAAACTTACCATATGTATGAGAATCTCCATGAATTTCCGTTATGGAACCACCCGTAACAGTCACTTCTTTTGCATGTTCAAACATGACGCGTATGGCGTTGCGATAATCGTGGATAGGTTGTGGTTGCAATGGAAGAAGTAAAGCGCTCATGTTAGGGTAACCAATAATGGAGGTACACAGCATCACAGCCACCGTTTCCGTATTCATATATAGCATCCCACAGCCTACACAAGAATCAACTACACGTCATTAGCCAAGCACTGCAACCAACTTACACCTTCCAATCGATCAGAAGGCGAGTTCGGGATCGGGGACCCGAGATTGCAAGTTCGAAGAGGTGGAAGTTCGGGTTGGTCACGCTTGCCGGTCAAAGGATAATCCCAGCAAAGCAGCCTGCAAATGCATAGAGCACCCGCACCAAGTCATAAGCCTCGCCATTACGTGACATGAAAGTGCGTCAGAGTATTGACATGGCGGGTGTGAATATGGGATTCGGCCGTGTCGAAAGATGCTCTTCGCATCTAGCTGATAAGAACAAGGGATACCGTTGAGCGAATAGCGGGGAAGAGAGGGGGACAGGGAAAAGGCAATAAATTTACTGTCAGAGTTAAGGAGAGGAGTTTGATTATGGGTAGGAGAGATGAAGGTTGGGAGCTTGACGGGGCTCTTCTATCATTTCTGTATAACTTATCGAAGCTAAGGAGTGAAAATAATATTAGAGCCGAACTAAAGAAATTCACGAAGGAGGGGATGCCGCGGGGATTATCTCGCATTAGTGAGGGAGGCGGGACACGATTGAGGGGAAGATGCGACTCTGGAAGAGAACTCACATTTACGAATTCGATATCAAACGCCCATCCTCAACTTACACCCGTCCCTCGACAACGACGTGGCGTAGATAGTGATGTCACGATTTGGCTTGGCTGGCTCTTGGCTCGGCTCTGGCACTGGAGCCGATCAAAATGGCTCTACAATTGCAGATAGACAAAATCGACAAAAAAAAAAAACTTTTAGGTATGTTTCCGGAAATCATCGGAATTAGGCAGTTTGTGTGGAGCCACAGGGAGCCACCCGTGGCAAAAAGTTGATGTGCGATTCGGGCTGGTGGCTCGCCTGTGGTTTGCCCATTGATACAGAGTGTAACAATACACTCCTAAAAATGCGAATTTTTAGCATTTTACATACAAAACCCAATAGTACTACAGTCATCCACCCACCAATGATACACCACCATCATTTGATACACTTTTGACCAGCTAATATATCACCCAATACTACATCGATTTTTGTGAAATAAATTTTAACGTGCACTATAAGTTCGCATCTACCACAGTACAGAATTTGGGCACCATTGAAGCAGTATTGGTGCTGCTGTGAAAATTTCAAAATGGACTGTTTTCGGAAATTGCTGCAATACAGTCACACCCCCCAATGATACACCCATAATTTTGGTTTTTCTCGTTGACATGTTGTTCAAACATTCTGAAATTTGGTAGGGTTATAGAATGTAATTCATCTCAAATATTCATGTAGTTTTTATGGCTGAATGTTATACTTCAAATTATTGGATGCAATTTCTTAGTTTCAGTGTATCATTAGCAGGTGGATGACTGTATTTAATACAATTACAATGATTACAAGGATCAATGGACAAGCCCTGTCCAGTTGATTAAAGTATTTATCTAAGAAATGTGCGGTCTATGGTAGAAGAAATTGCGGTCGGCACGTGAACGGGCCACTTCAATATGCTCAAAGCCTATAAAAGACAACACTACCACGAAATATTACACTACAGGTGTTTTAGAGTAGAAACACCTCAGCACAGGGTGTTGGAAAATACACTAAACATGGGCATATATTATCAAAGGATTAAATTTATTAATACGACGAAAGATGCGTATGCAAATAAATGCGACGCGAGCCAGACACGTGAAGTCAGAAAGTCACGTGTGGAAAAGTATTATGCAAGCAAGCTCGATTAGTCAAACTCGTCACACACATGACTTGTCACACGAAAAGAATACCTCTGATATTATGTTGCCTCGAGAAATTAGGTTTTAGGAAAATATTAGCTTTCCTTCCTAATTAATATAAGAGAAGGTTACTAGTGCTAACTACAATACAAGTACGAAGCCTAGTAATAAAAAGAAACTACTAAAGTACAAGGTTTGCGAGCATGCGAGCCATTCCCGGAAGTTGCCGTGCGCACATCAAAAGTGATGCGTCGTGTGCCACAACCGTGTGAAAGTACAAACACCAAGAATAAAACAGTTCGGAAAGCTTAAGGTTTTAAAATAAGGAAATTCTTGACAAGGCAGTGGACTTGTAAGGACGAACATTGGATCATATTGAGATTGTAGCAACTCAAGGGAGTTATATGAAATCAAGAGTCATAAAGTTAATTGCTTTGCGGAAAATTAAGAAAACTTGTTGGACAAATAAAACCAGAAAGTCAAGCCAAGACAAGGTAGCCAGATCCATAAGTCTGGTATAGCACGGCTATTAAAACATTCTCAAATCACACCCCATTACCAAAACCATTACAAGCCTTAGGGCTACAATAATACAAATTTTGTATTAAAAATTCGTAAAGATAAGTCAATAAAGTGAAATTCTATTATACAAAACATTTGGGTATTTCCTAATACCTTGAGACCCCAAATTCAAAGCATTTGTGCATGTACCGTGAGCGATAGTGTGTTTAAGGTGTTTGTGAGTGTGTGTGTTGTTGTTTGTTGCTCACACATCAATTCAGCGCGTGTGTGTCGCACGGTTCGCTCTCCCACGTGTATCGAGCTTCTCACCATGGCTTTGATCGAGGATGTCGGCTGGATTTCTGAGGCGCATATGGCACGAATATTAAAAATTTTGCATTGGCATGGCTGTATGATATACATATTCTTCTTCTGGAAGCTTAGACCATGATATTTTCAGAACATCTGCATGGAAATTCGACGTCAAAGCAGGTGTAATGATCGATTTTTCTGTCAACTTTTATGTTCAAATTTCTTCACGAAACACTTGGGAAGGAATTTAGACATGTTATGGAAACCATTAATTTTGTTTTTCAAACTTTGCGTGTCTTACTGCTCGTGTTGTGCATGGGTGAAAGCTATCATTTAGCTACAGAGAAGCCACAAGCAAGCCACCTGCCTGAATTGCACATCAACTTTTTGCCATGGGTGGCTCCCTGTGGCTCCACACAAACTGCCTATTGATAGGAATCCATTGATTAAATTACCATTTAAGTAATCTGTACCTCAAAATATTAGCTGAATCCTTAATAAATTAAATTAAATTATGAAAAGTAGAGTAATCACTTCCTCTTTTGAAGAGCAGAATGATTCCAAAGTTGGGTGAACTTCTCAGAAGCCATTTTCCCATAGAAGAATTCCCAAATTTCACCATTTTAAGAACTAGGTCTCAATGCTGAATATTCTCATTAAAGAAACCATTCATGAATGTATCTTTCTTCTTGTGAACTTAATCCAAATGAGATGGTAAATTCAACTATCCAACTAATATGTCAATCTTCAGTACTGAGGATCAAATACTGGTACTGTACCATTTCGATCAATTTGACTGTCACGCATAGTGGTCAATTTTATTTATTGCGGATTTAATTTTTTCCCGATTTTCTGGAATTTTTCAAAATAACAAAAAAGTCACATCGGCGTCAAATTGATCAAAATGGTACAGTATTGTCAGGTTCAGACAAAAACCTTTGGAGATACTGGCAGCACTTACAGTGCTCAACTTGTGCCCTGTTGATGTCACTTGGAGGTTCATAAATTGTTCCTGGCAGTTTATGGATGCATATCAAGTTCCACTGTCTGGAAAGGCTGCTGCATGGGCAGTCCACAAGCAGAAGGACCATCCCACGGTCTCCCAGAGCATGATGCACCTGAATGCATTTTGTCAATGGCCAATGTAGGTCAAAAATTTGGCTGATCTAAACCTCTTGTAGGAAAAACTTCAGTGTTTTTTTGAGGTATTTCATTGAGCTTATCAAGATTCTGAAATCAGACTGCTGAAATTTTGCTTGGTTGCTGAGATATCAAAGTTGTCGACTTGTTTGTCTGCGACTGTAAGCCACTCTGAGCTGGCAAAGCTGACTGAGATTGCTCAAAGTTGTGGGCTTGCCATTTGTTTTTATACCTTTTAGCTATCAAATATGATGTATAGACCATTCCTATGGAAGGAGTAAGTCATATTATTGAGCTTTGCAAAAATTAGTATTTTTGATAAGATCATTTGGCTGTGTTGACCTCCTTGTACCTGTTACAAAACATCCTTGCAAGATGATTCTTCCAAGTAATATACAAAAATATACATGTAAAACAGCTCTAGGACCTTGTATACATTATCTTATAATGTTTTCAGAAGGTTTTGAAATTACAGCATTTTGCATAATTCATGACAGTTGCCAAAAAAAAAAAAACATTACATCATGTATGGACTTGGCAAAATTTCGTACAGACTTAGCAAAATTTCATACATCTTCCATATCCTTGATGGTGTTTCGCTTCATTAGTCCTGACGTCAAGCATGCAGCCATCAGGATCTATGAAAACAACTTGATGGGATCTTGACGACATCCTGGACTGCCCAGATATGTCACAATCAACATTCTTTCATGCCTTGCGACGGTATCAGGAAACTGGCAACGTTGAACAACCAAAATCAAGAGTTTGCGTGGGTTCAGTGTTTCTCGATCCTGACAAGGAGCTGCTCCATGTGTCAAAGGGCTCGTTGTTGAGATCCATGTACGTGTTTTTGCCGATCTGCTTCTTCAGGTCCTTTGAGCGTTCTTTTGTGGAGAACATAGCAATGTTGAACATGAATTTTCTCGCTGATTCACTGTCCATGCCGTCTTCAGGAGCTGGGGGTTTATTCCCTGGCAACAGGTGAGAAGAGGTACATATATGCAAGAAACAAACTCACTTGCATCCTGCTCGGTCCCTTGAGTATTCTGAGTCTTCTTCTCCTTCCCCTTCCCTTTTGATTTTGATTTTCCTGTAAGAATTTTGTCAATGGCTTGAATTAGGGGACTATCATCGTTTCTGCGGTCTGAAGAACTTGACAACACTGAGGAGTTAGAATCTTCATCATCAACAAGTCCTGTTCCCTCATCATCAATGAGCCCTGTTCCCTCATCTTCATCTGAAGACTCGACTGTGGCCTTGCTTGTAATGTGCCGGACCATTGAATTAGAGCGAGAGCTGTTGGTGCAGGAGGGAGGAATCTGGGCGGATGCACATAGAGTGAGTGACCAAGTGTTGTCACACATCAAAATCCTCAAATCTTTCTAAGTTGACAAATGATGTAATGTATATTTTTTTTCGTTAACTGTCATGAATTTTGCAAAGGGCTGTAAGTAGCAGCTCTGAAGTTTAGTCAACTTAAAGGATGGCTTAGCTGGCTCTAACCACCTCTGATCTGGAGCCAATTTATCAGTGCTGATGGCTCAAATATCAGCTTGGATAAGTGGCTTGTGGCTCCAGAGCTGGGCTGTTTACATCACTAGTCTAGACTGTGGCATGTGACCTCTGTTGTGGATTTTTTCCACTGACTGACAATTTCCGCAGTCAGAACAGCACATCTAAAACAACTCCAATGAAAAGAATTGTCAGCTGGAAGAGCATGAGTCCAACATCACTTCAGTCACCCACTGCCAACTGACTGTTAGTCTTGCCAACTCCAGGTTTATTACAGGGCTAAAAGTCATATTTATGTTATATAGATATGTGGCTCATAGAAAGCCATGAAATCTAAAAAATATTTTTGACACATGGAGCCTGAAATGTCACAAAAATTATAATGTCTGTGTCACACCTGCAAGATATATTTTGCAAGTGAAATGGAGTAAGGATATATTTTTGGTGGGTGGACCCTGAGATGTCACTGTCATACCTTAGAAATATATTTTTGTACTGGCACAGCTTTAGAATATATTTTGTGAGAGAGATGTGGTCAGGATATACTTTTATGGTCTGTAGGGGTGTCAGGGGTCCTAGTTTCAGCAAAAAACTTAGGGCAAAGGCAGGTGCCATGGCGCTGGTTGGGGAAAGGTTATCATCTTGCATTTCACAGCACAATATGCCACCTCCAACACCCAATCTCTGAGGTGGTATGGAGGAGCGAGAACTCGGAATGTGGTTCATGAGGTTTATAAATGTCCAAGGTGCAAGCTTTCAGTATGTAGTCACTATCTAGTATCTTACATCAATGAAGTCAGCATGAGAAAGCTGCAGCTACCTGATTTGGGCATGTGGGAATAATACCATCAGCCATCATAATGAGAATATAGATGTATTCTCATTGCTGAACAGAGCCTAAACATGAGTAAGTTCATTTTGTTTACAATAGTTGCACTAGGTCCTCACATTCAGATTTTTGCCTTAGAAGTCACCATGGCATGCATTTATTGCACTCATGAGACTCAGGCTGTATTTTTACAAATGTGGTCTGGACTATGGGATACTGTTGAAAAAGTGACCAGAAAGGTTGTTTGGTTCAGATTTATTGATGGGACCAGACTTCGCATGATTCTTGTTGATGGTTGTAAGCCACAAGTGGATGCATGCAGGGATGATCTCAATTGAATTCTGAAACATGAAAAAAGCCTTGTTGCCGAATGCAATCCTCAAATAATTGTACAACACATTATTTGGACATGTTGGGTAGACCTTGTTCAGTACAGATACCTGCTCACTGCTTGAATCCTCACTGATTAGATTTCCTAACAGAAAATTTGAGGATCTTGCAAAATCCTGTCACAATGAAGTTATGTATTGTATTTGTGGGTTTTTATTCCTTGAGATCTGTGAAGAAGTCAATGGATTCATCAAGTGATGTGAAAATTCTTAACACAAGAAAGTCTAATGTATTTCTTGACACCTTGATTTGTCATGACATAAAACCTAAGTGCACTTCTTATTTATTTGGATCAGATGGTGGACAAGAAACAAAGTTCTTGGTTTATACCATCTGTTAATCAGTTTATAAGTATGACTTGTGTAAGAGGCCATTGCAAGCATGGCAGTAATGAGTCCTCTTTTGCAAGGGCCATTGCTATTTTTTTTTTCTGCCTTTTTCTGTTTTTCTGAGTATATTTCCATCACAAACAAGCAAGTTACCCTATTTGAATGTTGCCCTGGACCCAAAACAAAGTACCCCAGCATCATCAGCATCAATGAGAAACATTTCTATGTTTTTCTCATTTTTTGCTCATTTTCTGGTTATGTGCAAGTAGATTACCATATTTGGAAGTCCACCATACACCCTGAAACTGTTACCTAACATCATCACTAACAATGAGCACCATCCCTCAATTTTTTCTAATTTTTCTGCCATTTTATGACTATAGTTGGATAGATTACCATATTTGGATGTCCACCCTGGACCCTGAACACATTACCCAAAGTGATCACCAACAGTGAGAATATGCTCTAATTCTCTATGATTGTCCTGCTATTTTATGGCTATTTTTGGATAGATTTCTATGTTTGGAAATGCATCTGGGACCCTGAAAACATTGTCCAAGATCATCACCAACAGGGAGCATTACCCTCCAAAATTTTTTGCTATTTTATTCCCATTTTTCATTTAGGATAGCAGCCAATACCAGTTACTACCAAACTACAAAAGATTATCAAAGTTGGACATATACTACAAAGTTCACTGATAGACAATAAAAGACTACAAACATCAGACATGGACTGCAAAGTCAGATATAGACTACAAAGTTTACTAGTAGTCTACAAAAGGCTGGACTTAAAGATGTTTCATTGTATAAGTGTTTATTTTTATTTGTTTATTGCTATTGTTACTTTATAGTGGAAGCACATATTCAATATATCTGTTGTAAAAAGACCATGTCATTTGCAGCAAAATTGAATGAGCTACATCGAAATCTTCTTCTACATCAGGATTGATGAATGACTAAGCAATAATGCGTGAAGACATGTATAGGCAGTATTCGATATGATTTGTAAATATACTTATAATATTTTGAAACTATGAATGTCAACTAGACATTGAAAATGATAAATGTTTCGGAATTAGGACTATTTTTTTGTATTTATGTACATTTATTGGCCTTTCAGAATAATCCCACAGATAAGGAGTGCATACTGCAAAAAAAAAAGTGTCATTTGGACCAGAAGTGGCAGAGCTACATAGAAATCTTTATTTTTGCCCAAATAGATTACTAAGCATTCAACATGTACAAACAGTTTGACCTCCTGCATGGTGAAACTGTTTGTATTTGTTTCAAACCATGTGATATCACATGGGTTCAACTTCAACAGAAACCAAAGTTTACTCATAGACTACAAAATTTTGTTTCAGACTATCTATTTGTATTTACGTACATTCATCCCCATTTCAGAATAATCCTACAAATAAGGAATGCATATTGCAAAAAAAACCATGTCATTTGGACCAGAAGTGGCAGAGCTACGTAGAAATCTTCATTTCTACCAAAATAGATTACTAAGCATTCAACATGTGCAAACAGTTTGACCCCCTGCATGGTGAAACTGTTTGTATTTGTTTCAAATCATGTGATGTCACATGGGTTCAACTTCAATAAACAGAAACCAAAGTTTAGTCATAGCCTACAAAATTTGGTTTTGGACTATTTATTTGTATTTACCTACATTTATCCCCATTTCAGAATAATTCTACAAATAAGGAATGCATGCTGCAAAAAAAACCATGTCATTTGGACCAGAATTGGCAGAGCTACATAGAAATCTTCATTTCTACCAAAATAGATAACTAAGCATTCAACATGTGCAAACAGTTTGACCCCCTGCATGGTGAAACTGTTTGTATTTGTTTTAAATCATGTGATTTCACATGGGTTCAACTTCAATAAACAGAAACCAAAGTTTACTTATAGGCTACAAAATTTGGTTTCAGACTATTTATTTGTATTTACTTACATTTATCCTCATTTCAGAATAATCCTACAAATAAGGAGTGCATACTGAAAAAAACCATGTCATTTGGACCAGAATTGGCTGAGCTATGTAGAAATGTCCATATAAGCCAAAAGTGATGAGTAATGGATGTCATGCGCCAAGGATCGTCTGAAACCCAGTGCAGGTTCAGATGATCCTTGTCACACAGTATTGCTTATGTCATCGCTGCAGGTCATATTAACAATTCTGAAAGACAATACTGTAACTCTGTCAGATCCACTTTGAATTACATAATGCTTTAGCGGTGGGCCAGGCCACCTGGTCCCCAACTCTCTTTTTTTTTGGCCAAGTGATGATAGATAGTTAATTACAAGAGAAGCTTCCTTCAAACCTTATTTTGTAAGCAAGTTCAATTTTTTGATTCCGAAACAAGACCACGGATTCTTCCAGAAAGTGGAGGTGGCATTTTGGACTCCGACAACACAACATTCCCATTTGTGGGCAGTTTTCGACATCTGATGGAAGTTTGTAGAAGCCGCATGGTAGAGCTATTCAAATTCAATTCAGTAGAGGGTCGTTCACATTTGACAGAACCCTCCTTAGAGTCGGGGAAATAAAATGGAGAAAAAAGGTAGAGTTCCACACAATTTGATTATGTAAAATTGTGCAGTATGTACTACATATTTGGCATATCATCACCCAGGTTATACCAGCAATTCTGAAAGAAACTACAGTAACTCTTTCAGATCTACTCCGAATTACATAAAATAAAATGCACAAAAAAGGTAGAGTTCCACGCAATTTGATTATGTAAAACTGTGCAGTATGTAATACATATTTGGCATATCATTGCCCAGGTTATACCAGCAATTCTGAAAGAAAATACTGCAACTCTGTCATATCTACTCCAAATTAGATAAAATAAAATTCAGAAATAATGTAAAATTAGAGGCAATTTAATTACGTACATTGTAGCATAATTTATGGCATAATAAGTTCTCAAAACAAGAAAAGCTACAACTTACTGGATACCACCTACACAAAACTACAAATGACTGCTGTCACGTGGAAGCCCCTTATATGAGTACAAGCAATGGTGAGCTACTACCATGTGAGACCTTGAGTGATAGGGGCAGAGTTGTGCCTGTTACACAAAAAAAGTTACACATTTCTTAATTAGAAAGTAGTGCAGACATTGTTGTGCACAATGATAATGCTCTGCAAGTAACAAGCAATGGTGGAGAGGGAGTGTGGGAAACATTCACTAAATTAGGAAATAGTGCAAACATTGTTGTGAACAACGATGATGCTCAGTGAATAACAAGAAGCAGTGTGGGAAGCATACACTGAGCTAGGCACACATCATTCCTGATATTCTATGTAGTGGATAAAAAAAGAAACACTTCTCTTAATTAGGAAATAGTGCAGACATTATTGTGCGTCATGAAGATGCTAAGTGAGCAACAAAAAACAGTGGAGAGGGAGTGTGGCAAACATTCACTGAATTAGGAAATAGTGCAAACATTGTTGTGCACGGCTATGATGCTTAGTGAGGAATAAGAAGCAGTGTGGGGAACATTAACTGAGCCAGGCACACATTGTTCCTGATATTCTATGCAGTGGATAAGAAAGTAACACTTTTCTTAACAAGAAAATAGCACAGAGATCATCATGAACAATGATAATGACAAGCAAGTGGTAATACAGCATGGGAAAGTGTCCCTGAAGTATGTGTGCAACGTTCCTGATATTCTATGAAGAAAAACCCTGACTGTGGGAAACCATCAATTTTCATGGGAGAAAGGCAAAGTTCAGTGTTAGAGGTACTGAAAAATTCCTTGATCTCTGGGGTAATAAATGAGTCTCTTCGTAAACTCAGAGCACTCGTAATTTCTAAGGAGGATTGGTATCTTACACCAGCCAACACCAATCTCAATGAGAGTGCCCATCTGTATACAAATAAATATACAGGGACAAATTTGAAGATATTGGAAGCTATTTTAAAGTATGGAAATCATACTCTGGAGTAGCGGAACCATCTAATACATCTTTAGGGCCCATGAGCTTGACCTCAATGTTGAGGTTAAGCAAGAGCAGATGGAGAAGGATTGCATTCTTTCAAACCACCATAACACCCAGCCCAAATGTGACCATGCAAATCAAAAGAGCAGAGATGGCTGTATGTGGAAGCTAGAAGCTCAAAACAATGCCATTAACAAATTCGATGAGATTATCAATGAAATAAACAAGGCAGCAGCATGCACAAAGGAACTTTGCATGAGAATAAAAGAACTCCCGTTGACAAGCAGCATAAATTGAACCAAAGCCAAACCAGGCATGAAGTTGTAGCTCCAGCTATTGCAACCCCTCAACCTCCTATGATTTCTGGCCCTGGGCCATCACAATCTGCACAGGTACCAGAGTTCTCCAATAGTGAAGATTTTGAAGCCAATTACCATGAGAATTTTGATGACCCTAATGTTTTCTCCAGTGACCCCAGCCCAGCTTACTCTTTGGTATTGCACTACCCAACCAATCCCTTCACATCTGAATCAACCCCAATACAGTGCTTCAAGTTGTGGTCTTCTACTGAATTTAGGATAATTCAGGATAATACTTCATCATCCCCATATTCTGGATTTTGCTTACTGGCTCCAAATAGCTCCCCCCCCATGTGATCCAGTACTTGCATTGAAAACTTTACACTTGACAAGTCTCTTGATCCATCATTTCTTATCCCTCCTACATATGACTCATTCTAAACTAATTTTGTTGATAATGTCATGTTGAATCACAATACAGTTTTTATTCCTTAACATGAACATTGAGGACTTAAGAGGAATGAGAGCCTGAACCACTACACCCATATACAGAAATAATGATGAGGGAAGGAAGTGGGTGTCAGGATGGGCAGTGGTGGATTCCAAAAGGGGAAGCAAACTCAAATGGGCTTCAGTGGATGTCAGCATCTGATTACTAGCTTCAGGAGGTGTCAGAAGGAAACAGTGGATGTTGTCACAAAATACCGGATCTCGAGTGAGAGTGGATGTTGTTTCCTGACATCCACTGCCACTGATCTGGTCATCCCTCACAGGCCTTCAATGAAAATACCAGAAGCAATGAAAAGTGGTCAATGAAAAGAGCAGGCCTGCAATGAAAAGCAACTAATTAAAATACAGGAAGCAATGAAAAGGGTATTCCTGCAATGAAAAGCTAGCAATGAAAATACCTGAAGCAAGGAAAAGTGCTCAATGAAAAGGGCTGGACTGCAATGAAACATTAATAAAAAGCACAAGGCCCTGTGGGCCTAGGCCACAGTTTTATGATATGGATGGTGGCACCACTCTGATGTCAGAGACTTTATGGTATTGTTTTCCTTCACAGTTGGTCCAACAGGTTTGTTAGGTGAAGAAGATTGTGTAGACAATTGCAATTCAGATTTAGCTGGGGGTAGTCTCAATGTCCAAGAGAATGAATAAGAAGGTTGAGAAGAAGTTGATGCTTGGTTCAATGATGTCCCAGATAAATTCAAGGCAGAGTTGTCAATGGGGTTAGTAGCACTTATTTACAAAGGGAGCATCAGGGTATGTTGCCTCGGCATGGCTGGGGTGTTGATTAGTATGGTCAGCCAGATTGTTGTTGTATTCCAGTGTCCACCTTTGTAACAGGTGTGCTGTGAGCAAGCTGATGTGGGAGTTGTCAAGTCAACAACAGAGGGCTGGCGACCATGTTTATAGATCCTGTTATTGAGGTGTGATGACTGATCCAAGACTTGGTCCTATGCTTAGTTTGCTTAGTGGAGACCATAGTCACTTTGGATGTCCATCACACAGTCTCTGCTCTCCTTCAGGAAATCCTTAGATGGGTCATGAACTAACATAAGAAGAACTGAAAACCTGTAGCAGAGTATTCAGTGTCTCCCTAAACTCAATTCACTTACTATACTCTTAGGTGAAGTGCAGTACAACATACTTCTGAGAAAAGGTATGTGTAGTGGTGGATTGAAGAATAGAAAAGATAAAAATTTACATGTGTGACTATGGTACATGTTGAATCATGACATGTGCAAACAAAAGTAATGTGAGATGGGTAAGCATCAAAATATGTAATCAATCCTGAATAAAAAAAGGCACAGACTAAATATTTATCACATAAGGTGGAAATTATTAGTATGCTTGCCTAGACCTGGGGATCTGCTACAATTCAGGTGATTACCATGCCATTTCAATCAATTTGGCAGGCCCTGTGACCTGTGATGGCCCTGTCAAAATTTTTGTTTTGACAGCATGTTTTTTTCAAAAGCTTATTCAAGGTCATGCTGCTCAATGTCCACAAATATACCTAAACAGCAATACTGACACAGGGGTGGAGATTCAAATGCACCAAATGTGAACAAAACATGAATTTGGGCTCTCTGTGACTCCCACAGCCCCTATGCTCACAGGAATTGGGTAGATTAAGAGACAACAACCTTCTGGAGGTTTCGTGAAGCAAAATTGACATTAATAAGCCATCACCTATTCCCCTTCCCCACCAGATTTCACAAAAATTTCTTTGCGAGTGGTTTGTAGTGGCTGCACTGTGACTATTGTGGATCTTGAGTGTCACATGTCACAGAATTATTCTCCTTTGGACACAGAAACATGGACAAACAGCTTTGTAGAAACCATCACCTGACAGCTAATGAGGTATTGATAGACCAATTTCCACAAAGCTCCACTCAGTGACTTTATTTACTTTTGGAGCTGGCCAAACAACTACCTGCAGCCATTTGGCTGTGTTGTCTTCCTGTCCCTTCCTGCTGATTGTGTATATAACTATACATTCCCAGTAAGGTTGTTTGCACACACCTGTATAGTGTTTACAGGTCTGGTTATGTGGACCGAAAATCCGACTGAAACTGAACCGAACGCAACCGAAAGCAACCAAACCATCGGTTGTGGTTGCCCCCATTTCTAGTTCAGTTGGGTTGCCGGTTGCCCCAAATTGTGGATATTTGAAAACCATTCAAAGACCAGTTGCAATAGGTTGCAACCGGTCTTTTTGCAGAATATATAATGTGCAATATATGTACTAAAACATATATGTATACTAATGAAAACTATTTATGCTAAAATACTGGTACATACGTGGAGGGGAGGAAGCCTGGGGGAAAATGTTGTTGTTTGGTGGGTGCTTATATACCCCATGGCAGCGCACAGACCATGTGGTCATGTTTGTGCTTGACAAAAAAAAGTAGAACCACGGCAAACAACCTCAGCAACAACAAACAACCTCAACAACAACAAACAACACTGACAACAACATCAACATTCACCCACTTCCCCCTGAAGCATCACCCACAAACAAACACAAAGCAGGCAGCCCAAATGACGAGCTAGCATCGTTTGGGCCATAGGGTATCTGTGCCAGCCCAGGTAAGCCAAAACAAGCATTCCCCATTTTTACTTCTCTGACCATGAATCCAGGTGCCATGTCGCTGTCAGCGATGTGGCAACCAAGTGACGAACAATCAATCGCGTCCTTTGTCGTTATCCAACCAACACTGCACAATCCAACAATCAACATTTCAAGGTGCGGCAGTGGGTCAAACACCAATGCAAGTGAGTGGGGCCAATGAACGCCAAGCGAAGAGGGGGGGGGGGGGTTGGGGCAACAAATGCTACAATGAAGAGGGGGCCGACAAATGCCAAGCAAAGAGGGGGGCCGACAAACACCAAGCGAGGTTGATGAACGCTGCCGACAGACGTTAAGCAAAGAGGGGACCGACGAAGACAACACATGACAACAAATGAACAACAATGAACAATGAACAGTGCACAACGTCGAGGTGAGCCACTCCCCTACCCCTCTCCTTTTTCACATGAGAACCAAGAGGCCACATCGCCAACGGTGATGTGGCAACTAACAACAGATAGTGCTTGCAAGTTCAGTTGTATGGACCGGAAAAAATACCGAAACTGAACTGAACGCAACCAAAGGCAACTGGACCATCGGTTGCAGTTGCCTGGTTTGGGAGCGTGTCTGGTTGCAGGTTGTCCCACTATGCAAATACTCAAAAACCAATGAAAGACCGGTCGCAATCGGTTGCAACTGATCTTTTAACTGTATATACTACATACAATATATACAGGTGAGACTACAATAAAAAGTGGGACAAGCTGATGATGGGAAGACATATTGTGGGTCTTTATATACCCTGGGGCAATGCACAGACCATGTGGTCATATTTGTGCTACAAGTGCCTTTGTTGACAAATTCCCACCATCCCAACATCAACAATGCTGCATCACCACTCTTTCTGCACTAACGACGACACAACGAAGGAGCACAATGCAGGCAGCCCAAATGACGCCAGTCTGTCGTTTGGGCAGGGTACATTTGTTCTTGAAATATATCGTTATCTCTACTAAAACATCTCTTTCTTTCTTTCTTCAGGTTCTATTCTTTGTTGACAACACACGAATGACACCGTTGACAACACACTCCTCTCCGTGCCCCACCCACACCCATTCCACCTAACTCAGAACCTCACCATTACAAACAAATGAAAACAAAGGGCCAAACAATGATGAGTGTCATTTGGGCCCCAAAAGTAAGTTCCTTAAACTTAAACTTTCCGTTTTACTAATTATCCTTTTTAGCTTCAACATCACTCACCCCAGGTTCATCCCCCATGCCACCACTGCGAGCCTCTGCTCGCAGGGTGGCAATGGATTCCGTTCTTACATCGCAACAGCGACTCGACGGCACCCTCTGCTGCCATGCGACATAGCACCACCAACCCACCTACGAGCAACTGCTCGTACAGGAGAATTGGAGGTGCTGATGGTGAGGTAGCCACGAACAGGGGATGATGAACAGCCTAGACCTTGAGGCATGAAGGGGGGGACAATGAACAGCCTGGACGACGAACCACAAAGGGGGACAACGAACCATGAAGGGGGGGACAACAAACAGCTGGGACGACGAACCACAGCCTCAACAAACAATGAATGGGGGACAACGACAACAACGAACAGCCAGGACAGCAAATGACGGCGACAATGAATCACGACTACGACAACGAATCACAGGTACCCTTCGCAACAAAGAATCCCCAGCTGTGCCCACAAGAGGGTTGCGACAGCTGGCAGGGAACCCCCCAACCCTCACTACAAGCGTGAGGCGGTGGGGCCGTTTTATTATTTAATGTAGATAGTTAGTAGGTATGTTACTACTCAACCGGTTGAGACCGAGCACTTGACCGGTCTTGTTAGAAACTGGTTTGAATCGGTTGGGTTACAACAACCGGACTGATTTAGACTGGTTCTCTATGGTTCGGTCCAGTTGAAGGAAATTGAGGGTGCAGTCCGAACCAGTTGCGGTTGCACCTGATCAAGGCCCAAAAACCGGACTGAACCGGACTTGCAAACACTAACAACAGATAAATGACGACAACATATCAACATTGCCCACCCCTGGACTATGCCCCACCTCCCTAGTCTATACCCCACCTCCCTAGTCTATGCCCCACCCCCCTAGTCTATGCCTCACGCCACCACTGCGAGCTGCTGCTTGCAGGGCAGCAACAGGTTCTTTAATTTTATATACGTAGTTAAATTATTAAGTAGATATACTATGACTGAAAGACCGGTTGCGACCAAGTGCACAACCAGTCACAACTGGTTGAGACCGGCCATGTATAAGACCGGTTTCAACCGGTTTTACACGGTTCGGTCCAGTTGAAGGACTTTGTGGGTGCAGTCGGAACTGGTTGCGGTTGCACCCGATCAAGATCCAAAAACCGGATGTTTAAACACTACACCCTGAGGCTCCACAACTAAACAAAACCACTAAGCTAATGGAAATCTATCCTCTGTTATGAGGATAGATCACACTACTCACAAATAACCAACATAATTTAACCATATTTATGATTCTGTAGGTTTAACAATAATGGTACAGATGTGTAGACATATGGAAGAGCGGAGAGATGATGGTGGTAAGGTAAAGAGAAAGCGATGTGCAAGCAGAGCACACCAAATAATGTAGATGGTGATGCCAAACAAAGCCCGATGTGGTAATCCTAGGATTACACCCTCCCCTGCTTTTCAAAAGAATATGATGGAAAAGAGAAGAAAAAAGGAGAGAGTTAGTACAAAAAATGTAAGTACAATCCGAACACCGGGTGCATCAAAACCCTATGGGAAAAAGCTACCAGCTAGCAAGGTTGAAAAGAAAATCTACCTAATGAGAAGGAGATCCTTTTCGTGATGCCAGCCAGTTGTCCAATGCTTTGCAATTTTGTAGTTCTGAACCAGGCAACCATTGATCATGTTCTTGACCGTAGGTGTGCCAGCATACAAGGTATTGATAGCTGTGTCCTTGTCATTGAGTGTCAAGTATATGGTCGGAGTAATATTCTTCATCACTGTTATCCATCATGATGGGCTTGAGTTCATCAAAACGGCATGAAGGGAATAATGTTGTGTTTGATTCAATGTAAGGCAAAACTTCCAAAGTGTGAAAGGTTGGATGGATGGTAGGTGAATTTGGAAGGTTCAAGGTGACAGTCAAATGTTCCTCATCAATGTCAACAATGTCATATGGCCCATCATATTGAGGCATGAATTTGGCGACACATTTCTCACCTTTTGCTTTGAATTCATTGTGTCGGTGAAGAGTTGAGAGCCGAACAGATGAACCTATTGAAAAAGGAAACCTTAGTGTACAGTGTTTGTTTCCTTGGACAGATTGAGAAATCTTAGCCTTCAGCAAATTGTCTTGTGCTTGAAGCACATCGGTTTCTAGACAGCGAATGACATGCCAAGTGTCTACCTCAGTAACTGTTGAAGAGGTTTTAGCCAGCACTAGCAGAGGAATCAGTCTAGGACTTCGACCGAAACAGACCTGAAAAGGGGTGAAGCCCATTGACTTGTTGACAGTATTCATCATGGCGAACTGCACACGTGGCAAAGCGTGAGCCCAACCAAGTTGATTTTGTTTGACATGGTATTGGAGCACTTGATTTACTGTTTTGTTCATGTGTTCACTGGCACTGTTGGTTTCAGGGTGATATGCTGTCAATAGCTTAAGCTTGTGAAGTGCCCTCCAAAATTTGGACATGAAGAGCTTGTCCCTGTCAGAGACAATGTCAGTTGGCATTTCATTCTCACAATACCACTTATCAAAAAAGATATAAGCTAAGTCTTTGGCTATGATGTTAGTTCATGTAGGGATTAATTGGATGTCATTGCCAAGCCTGTCAGTAAATGTGACTATACAATTTTTGCTGTCATCTTCAGGAAGTGGGCCAGTGAAGTTGATTGCGACAGAGTCACCACATTGGTCAGGTATTGGGAGGGGATGTAGTGGGCCATATGGTTTAATTGTAAACAACTTATTGTGTTGACAGTCTGGACATGAAGGAACATAACCTTGTTC
Organism: Laccaria amethystina LaAM-08-1; assembly: GCA_000827195.1. NCBI lineage: Eukaryota > Fungi > Basidiomycota > Agaricomycetes > Agaricales > Hydnangiaceae > Laccaria > Laccaria amethystina. The sequence goes on from KN838723.1 coordinate 40,701, forward strand.
AAGGTCCCACTGCATATTGGGCCAGTGTTCCTTAGTGAACTGTATGTTTTGTCAAAACGGAAATGGCCAAGGACATCATGTGCAAGCGCGAATAATGTTTCTCGTAGATTACCAGCCCTAAGAATGATAAGCCAATCTCCAATCCACCAAAGGCCATCATGAAAAACTAGGCCAGGCCAGCTAATCGTGGCAGAAGGCAGTGCCTTGCACCAAGTGTTGTTGGCATAGCTTGATTTGATTGCTTCTAAAAAGGATTTATCTGCAGTAACTTCAAGTGTTGCATTAACAGTCTGCATGGGGGAAAGCGATGTTGATAGGGACATAGCTATTTCCCAAGGACCTCGGAGCAACAGCAGTGATATGCAGGCAACAGTGCACATGGCATCATCATCCTCACAGAAACTATATGGGTGTCAAGCAGAAGCATCAATGTCAGCCGAATCAGCATCATACAGCAAACACAAGAGCCTGTCTGGGACAGAATTGTCCTCACCTTTTATGCAGATGATTTTAGCATCAAACTGAGATAAAAACTCCATCCAACAGGCTTGATGATGAGAAAGGTCTCTCTGACAATGGAAATTCTCAAGGGTCATGTGGTCAGTGTAGATCAAAAACAGTGAGCCTAGAAGGTCGACTTGCTATTTTTTTAGGGCTCTAATCACAGCCAGTCACTCCTTTTCGTGTACAGGGTAGTTCAGCTCAGACCCCTTGAAGGTCATGGAATGAAAAGTGACAGGCTGGGCTGTCATTTTTGCGAAATCAATTGTTGTCAAGTAATCCCGACCTATTACAATCACTTTGATTGTGTCAAACACAATCTGATACTCCTGTGTGCATGGTGGAAAATTCTTCTCAGAATCTTTCGTTGTAAGCTAGGAAAGTATGCCTGTGTCATCAGCAAGTGTAGGAAGAAATGCAGTGATATAGGACACAAGCCCCAACAATCCACAAACCTGGGTGGCAGATGTCAGTTTAGGCCAAGACAGAATACAGTCGACATTTTTTGTGTCAGCTTCAATACCACGTGCACTGATGTGGTGTCTCAAAAATCCATTAGTAGGTACCATTTACATCATGTATTCTCGACACCTGCCATGGGCCATCTTGATCAGCTACCGTAAATGAAATGAAATGATTTTCATTTCATTCACAGCACTTACTTCATTCAAAACTGCATCAATTCTCTTTCATTCCTCGCGAGAAATGCTTCAATTTTTTTTCATTCACCTTGTGAGCCATATTAAATCCCATTTCATTCTCACGGCATTTGTTTCATTTGTGTTGACTTGTATTTCATTCACTCACAGCATTTGTTTCATTTGTATTGACTTGTATTTCATTATCTCACGGTATGTTCATCATCCTGACCTAGCTCTGTTTCATTCTCCCTGGTTACTATTTCATTCATTTATTTCATTTGTGTCGACCT
>KN838723.1:47640-70115 GCA_000827195.1 Laccaria amethystina LaAM-08-1
GGTCCAGTCTCAGTTATTTTCCAGTTAACTAACCTAACTTCCAAACACTAGATTCCCATAATGTTTTGGCATTTTTTACCAATTTTTTACAAGTAGTAATGAACACCCTTCTGATTAGAAGCATACAAAGTCAATCAAAGACATTACTGCATATACTCATACAAGATTACAATGACATGGAACATGAAGAAGATCACAATATCTGTCCACCATTTACATCTGAGGACAAAATGTTCACTCCCCAACCTTTGATCAATACTTGATGTAGCAACAACAGGATTGCCACTAAGGCAACCCCAGTGGATTCAGGTGTTATACCATCTAAAGTCCAGTCGATTAGAGCCATAATTGTACTTGAAGAACCTGATGTTCACCCTGGTAATCCCTACCCTTAGGGTCAGATTTGGGTACTCGCTAAGTTGACAAGAAACAATTAGCTAGACATTCAAATAGCGCCGTGAAATCAGTAAATACCTTGTGACTGTAGTAAAACCACACCGCTTCAATTACATAAACCCTTCTAGTTCCTGAGCCGTTACGTCTTAACTGAAATCCAAAATATCCATGGTTGACTCGTAAAACGGATTGAGGGTACCTACAGTCCGGGTGCATTTTTGACCGTCTCCAACATTCACTGATGAATCGATCACCGTTTCGCTATTGACTGTCGGTTCTGTTGAGCAACTGGGCGCTGCTTGCGTTGAAATCGATATCGGTTGTTGATCTACACAGACAACCGCCGGCGCATCAGGGTGCTAGGGATGCAAGAAAGAATTAGGGACATTCTATCTCGTGAAGAATAGATACTGACTGTGTATCCGATTGCCATCGTGGTGACACTGGTGAGAAGTGATCAGAAAGTCCTTCAGGTTTCGTTGTCGCGAATGCCATTGTAGTACTCGCTCGTCTATATAGCTTCAGAATTAACGCCCTGAATCTCTCAGTTCACCGCAACTCGTCTTCAGTTCTGCGCAATCAGTGCAATAATGCCAAGCCCGCGAATGCTGCGCAAGCTACACCTCGTATGATTGAGATTGCACCGCTACTTGTCACGAACGTTCAAATGTCTGACAGGTTTATTGATGGCTGTCCAGAAGGAAAGTTTGCTTGACATTCATCCAAGTGCCCGCCCAGCCAAGACATGGGTGTCAACAAACATAAAGCCTTGCCATGCGGTTGCTGAGCAATTGCTGAGTGAACAGAGGTGAAAATTTGTTCGCCGATTAACTTACAAGCGTTGGCAGAAGACACTATGAATACCAGCTATGTGATACTTAAAGTCATTAAGGGCCAGGAAGCCAATCGTGGAGGTGTGAGCAGTATCGATAAACACTGCCCCGCTAAACAGCAGGTGTAGAGTAACAGTTCTGAGCAACGTCGTCCAGCAGGTGGCTATGCAGATATCTTGGGCACGGTGCTTGATAGCCGCTCGAGCGCCTAAACACCATCAGTGATGGTAATAATCGTCAAGAAAGTTCTTAACTTCATTACCCGGAGTAGTGAATGAGATTATGAGGGTTCCCGTTTAAGGGGAGCGATTTTTTTGGTGGAGCTTCTTGGAGAGGGGAGCGATTTTGGATGCGTCTAAGTCAATGGGCTTTAAACCTTCATCTGTCTTTGCATAACGCGGCGCCTATGCCTGCCTCCTAATGTCCGCCACACCCCACGGACCCTGCATATAGAGATCCTTCCAAATGCCGTCCTGTGTCATCAATGCTTTACGAAAGGTCACAAGTGCGAGTTTGTATCGTAGAAGTGTTGGGTTATAGCATGGGAGGGAGGTTTGAATAACCTGAAGGGAGGAGGGGAGAGGAAGACTAGTAGTTGTTGCGGTCCGCGGAGGGTGAGTGGAGAGTTGAGGAGGGTTTTGATGGCCGGTGGACTGGGCTGAATATTTGATGACGGGGGGGGGAGCATTTCAATATAGGTCAAGATCTCGCAGGTAAAACGAGATTTCGGGCGTGTGGTCGATGCGGTCAAGAAATAACATCTTCCGAGCGAGGACGACGTGTCTAGATGTTGTCATTGTTTTGGGGTATATGTCCACTGTGTAGTCCGAGGTCGAGATCCATATTGGAGAAAATGTGCGTTCGTCAGCGAGGAAGAAGGGTTTACAGGTCTGTGAAGACACCGTAATAGCGTCGATATCGGACTCTGCGCTGAGCACGTCGATGACCTTTTCCAAATTTCCAAACTAACCATCGGAAACTTGTCGACGAAGTGATATGGCGCAGATGCCAAGTTGGGATTTATCGCGGCCATCAAGATTCAATTGTAACGCGGTCTATAATTGTGAGGGTGATTTGAGAAAGGAGAAAGGGCTATAAATTCGCTTGCTATGAGAGAGACACCAGAGTGGTGGCGATAGAACTATCAAACGTTCCAAAAATGCGTTCAACGTAACTTCGAGTTCAAGCGTTGAAATTTTGCAAACTTGGCCAAACAAATAGAAACTTAGAAAGTGCTGTGCGGCTAAACTTAGCTTCATCGACCGTACGATCACCCACTTCCAATCCGCCCGAGCGCAACTACCGAGCGCCATTCAAGCCAATTGCGTCTCCTCTACCTGCTATTACTTAACTTCGTCTCTCCTCTCAATTTCCTGGAAGTAGTAGGTGCATTGAAAATCTTGGAATATGAGTACTTAAGCTAGAATGTTGTAGGCTAGCTGCATCCTGAATGACCACAGTAACTCACAATGCCTTCGTCAATCCTCCCAGAGTTCCATTGGAAATTATAGAAAACATGATTAACTTGCTCGGAGACGACGACATCGACGCTATAAAGGCATGTTCTCAAACGTGTAGAGCTCTTCTCCCCTGCTGCAGAAAGCAAATTTTCTTCTGGATTGATCTAGACCCCGGACTTCATAATAACTATGCACCTCAAAATCATGAGGATTACGATGGCGATGATACCCAGACACAACCTCCCAGCCCCACTCGCAGGACAACCTTATTCTTTGATCTGCTTGATCAGACACCCGAAATCGCATTCTACGTGCAAGATTTCGATTTATACATCTACCTAGAAGATTTTGACTGCCCCAAAACCATCCGTGTACTCAACATGCTTTCCAACCTCACCGCGTTCTCTCTGCATCATGATAACTCAGATCAACAGGATTTTTCATTGAACTGGGATGGCCTATCGCCTCAGTTTATATCCTGCATTCATCGCATTATTAGCTCACCCAAATTGACCCAGCTCGAATTTGGGTCTATCATCAGCTTCCCTCTGTCCACTTTCTCCTGGTGTGGTGGCATCGAAGAGCTCTCCTTCTGGAGTGTCGAATTATCGCCTGGTGGTTCTATACCCACTGAAATGACCCCCATTCGCTTGCGCGCGCTCTCATGTAATGAATCTGGCATGAGCCTCGTAGGGCAAACTCTGATTATAAAATCCGAGCATCCGATATTAGATCTGACCCGACTTGATCACTTCTTTGAATCTTTACTTGAAGCAGGAGGTAACATTTGCATGAGAGAGATATTATCATCATCGGAAGCTCTTGCAGAAGTCGACTTGTACGGTAGGTTCTCTTCTCCTTAAATGGAAACGTACACAGCTGAATGACCCTCGCAGGCACAACCCATACCTACCGTGGCATTGGCCAGTCCATAGCCTCCAGATCCCTCAACACCATCCAATCCTTCCAACTCACCTTGTTCACCAATTTCCCGGACCATAATACCATTCATGCAATATAATCTGAGCCTTCATTATCGGTTCCCAACCGGCGCTTTACTTGTGCTGGATAGATTGCTTACCAGATCGGGGTTTCGCCAACTCAATAGCATAGGGTTTCACATTAATGGCTGCGCACCACCGAAGTGGATAAAAGGTTACGACTTTAAAGAAGCTACGGAGACGGTAATCAGGGAAGAATTTGTTTCACTTTCTCAGAGTGGGGTTCGAACTTTGGATACTTCCGTGACCCTCCAAAATGTACAGAATTCTAGGTATTCGGAACTAGTGAACGCTTGTCAAATTTCCGTAGAGATGAAAGGGAAGTGGTGGCGATCAAGTAATCCTTGCTCAGTTCGCGTTTGAAGCTAATACAAACAATCGGACTTTTCTTAGGATAATGTTAGGAAGGGTTAGTCCCTTCCCTGTGACTCAGGTCATGGATTTATTGTGCGTCACGGTTTTGAAGCCTTGTGCTGTTCAGCCCGCGCAGTTACGGAAAAACGCTGAGACTTGCTCTCATTTTCTCTCAAGGTCCGTTCCGTGCAAGGGGTATGCAAAAAATTCGTTTAGTACACGGGGTTATATTTTTGTTTAAGGTCAGCCTAGACCCTCCCCCCCTCCCCCTCCTTCCTAATTAGGTATATATTTCCATTTTAAGAAGTCCCTGAGTTCCATTTTAAGAAATCCCTGAGTTCTATTTCTGTCTGCATCGTTTCCATACAGTAAATCCTGCATTCCGTTTACACTTGTCATCGCAAAACCAACCTCCTGCAGGCATTAGCCCTTGGCATGTAAGGTGATACTGGTTGAAAAAGGACTTGATGGAGTTGGTGGGTTTGACGGAGTTCTTGCCGTGGGCTGCGCTATCAAGATGGCCTTGCCAGTTTGTGTCTCCGCCAAAGCCAATTTTTACATTTACTTTGCACGTATCGCAGTAACAAGTACTCAACGCTGTGTACTCAGAGGGTTTCTATTATTGAAACATCAACAAACACATGAATATGGACATGTCAAATGCACTTTGTTCTTCTTCGCCATCTCCGGCTAACATTTAACAAGGAAGGCTGTGGAAAAAAATCCGGGGTATATGGGTCCACGGCGACTTTGCCATCCAGCTCATCCAAAATGACTCGAGCCGTGTCAGAATGATGTCAGTAGGGCTAAAAAAGGGCCGAAATGCCTTCAAATCATCGGTGTTGGCCTTCCGAAGCTGTTGACGGCATCAAAAAAAAAATTCGTTTAAGGCTGATATGCCCCCCCCTCCCCCCCTACCCCGTGTCCCTCGGCAATTTCCGACATACCCCTTGGTTCCGTGACATGGATAGGCCATAGAGGGATGTGACTGCAGCGCTGTAATGCATTTCATTCCCCAACCATTACATCCCACGCTTATATTTGACATTTGAAGATTTCGTTTTGAGGTTTAGCCATGGGCATTTCCATTCCTTGTGGGCCTCTGGGCAGATGAACAAGGCACCGAACAGCCAACGGGCACTAACCCCAACTAAGATGGTTCTTTCCTTTCCGATAATCGAAATCTCACCAGGTGATAGGTGATACCCTTTATCTTAACACTAGAAAAACAATCGCATCCAAAGACGTGCTATCCCCTGTCATCTTCCACACTCAGTGGCGTTCAAGTGGCGTTGAAACGCTGTGTGTAAGGGAAATGTCGCCATGCTCGATTCCGAGACTTTCGTGGGATATGACCCAGAAAATAGTCAAACTGCGCTTGGGATGGTCAGTTTTATAATTGGCCAGTGACGTAGAATAGGTCATGGGAGTCGCTGGAAGATGGCATGCCCCATGAATCATAGGTGAGCATGTGTTGTGCATGCTAGAGGTATTTGTCGGATATTCGAGGATTATTTTAAAACAAATTTCTTCGGATGGCTTCTTCGCCCTACTTTGCTTTACTACGCAATGCTCGAACGCAGCCGTAAAATTAGAGTTTGGATTCGACGGTTGTTGAAAGATAGTTGGAGCAAGTGTAGCACTCAGGAGAGTTAACGTTATAATTAGAACAAGCCGCCTCTCTTTTAGCTCAATTCAAAATTTCAAAGTCCGCAAATTGCGCCATCTCATCATGAAATGGTAACAGTTGGGCTACTCGACTCGGGCATTGCATTCAGGGACAATCAGCTTTTACTCTAAATTTATCCTTCACCAGTGATGCCGCAAGTTCCCATCCATAAAAGCCACCCGCGAGAAGCAGTCAAACTCACATTGTGTTTCCCTTACGGCAGCTATGTCTCTTTCCTCAGTCAAGCGCTTAGGGAAGCGAGTCATCGACTACCCAGAGGAAACCGTCGCTGTGGCTTCCGTTAGCGAGTGGCTCAGACCCTTGTTCTCAAACCCTACTAAACGTGTATGCATACCAACCCATTTGATTCCGTTTTCTAATTCGCCATAGGTCAAAGCCTACCTCTTGAGCTTGTTTCCGATCCTTGGTTGGATTACTCGCTATAGTTTGTCGTTCTTCACGTTCTTCCTGGCTTCGCTTTCACGCCCATATTCTGTCCACAGATTTTGGATGGCTTACTGGTGACTTGATAGCGGGATTGACGGTGGGAATAGTTGTCGTACCGCAGTCAATGTCGTATGCCCAAGTACGTGATAGATACCTGCCCGCATTATACCCTTCTCATTTCCGTCTCGTCAGATCGCAACGCTGCCTCCTCAATATGGCCTATACTCCTCGTTCGTTGGTGTTTTGATTTACTGTGTACGTTAGCTCCTCTGTCTCCTACCGTTTCCTCACTGCTTTGAATAGTTCTTCGCCACCTCGAAAGATGTCTCTATCGGGCCGGTCGCCGTGATGTCTCTCACTGTGGCTCAAGTTATTAAAGACGTACAGACCCACCACGCGAGTGAGAAATTCACGGGGCCGGAAATCGCCACTGCGCTGGCCTTCATCTGCGGATTCATCGTCTTGGGAATTGGTCTCCTCAGGATCGGTTGGCTCGTTGAATTTATCTCCGCGCCTGCCGTCAGTGGCTTCATGACTGGTTCCGCGATCAATATTGCTGCTGGCCAAGTTCCTGGTCTGATGGGTATCACCGGGTTCGAGTGAGCAAAGAATTATACTTTCACTCTGTTTTATTTTGACAGCTTTTGATGAAACAAGCACTCGTGCAGCTACGTACAAAGTTATCATCAACACTCTCAAGGGACTACCTCGCACGAAGCTTGACGCAGCCTGGGGACTGACCGGTTTAGTCGTGCTATACGCCATTCGCTACACCTGTCTCAAGCTCGAACGGCGGTTCCCACATCGCGGTAAGTCTTCCCGGCGCACCATGCTCCACGGCGCTCACAACTTGACCTATTTCCAGCGCGCATATTCTTCTTCCTTAGTGTGTTTCGGAACGCCTTCGTGATACTTATCTTGACGCTGGCCGCTTGGCTGTACTGCCGGCACAGAAAAGTGCACGGGAATTATCCCATCAAGATCTTATTGACAGTTCCTTCCGGCTTCAAGGAGGTGAAGCAGCCAACCATCACTCGCAAACTTGTCTCAGCATTAGGACCCAAGCTTCCCGTCGCGACGATCATTCTCTTCCTGGAGCATATCGCCATTTCGAAATGTGAGGAGGTCGCGGTGCATTACAGGAAAACCGCTCATTCATCTCCACAGCTTTCGGGCGGATAAATGGTTACAAGATCAATCCGAACCAAGAACTGATTGCGATCGGTGTTACAAATACGGTTGGATCTTGCTTTGGCGCTTATCCAGCGACTGGGTCTTTCTCTCGGTCAGCGCTCAAGTCCAAGTCGGGTGTTCGTACGCCTTTGGCTGGTATATACACCGCCATCGTCGTCATTGTTGCTTTGTATGGCCTTACCGCTGCGTTCTTCTGGATCCCAACTGCAGCCTTGTCCGCTATCATCATCCACGCAGTCGCTGATCTTGTAGCGTCTCCTGCACAGGTCGGACTTCATCATCATCTCAGGCTCAAGACACTTATTTATCCTTGTCATTTCAGGTCTACTCATACTGGCGCGTATCACCCCTGGAGTTTTTCATTTGGGTAGCGGCAGTCCTCGTCACCGTCTTCTCATCCATCGAAAACGGAATTTACACATCCATTTCCGCTTCCCTCGTGTTGCTCTTACTTCGGGTCGCACGCCCTCGAGGGGCATTCCTAGGCAAAGTCACCGTCCGGCCTTCCTCTGGGTCTAATATTCATCGAGACGTATATTTGCCCCTCACCAAAGACGGTATCACGAATCCATACGTCAAGGTCGAAGCACCCTCGCCTGGAGTGCTCATTTATAAATTCGAAGAGAGCTATGTATACCCTAACTCTCACATAATCTACACTGCAATTGTGGACTACGTCAAGGCGAACCTCAGACGTGGGAAGGACATGTCTAACGTCAAACTTGGTGACCGTCCTTGGAATGATCCGGGTCCTAGGCGTCCTGGCGATGAACAGAGCGCAAATTTGAAAAAACCCATTCTACGCGCCGTAGTCCTCGACTTTTCTGCAGTGTATGATCCTGATTCACTTTCTTGTACCATTTTTCTGACTTTGTTGCAGATCTCACATAGATACCACTGCCATCCAAGTGCTCATTGATATCCGCACCGACATCGAAAAGTGGGCTGACCACCCCGTAGAGGTTCGTCACACACTAGCTCCCATTCGCAAAACTAACGACCTTACCCCAGTTCCACTTCGCACCTATCCTGTCACCCTGGATTAGACGTGCTCTCGTGGCGGGTGGGTTCGGAATAGGTATCCCGAACCCTGGGGTTACGCCGCACCTCGCCTCCGTTGTTCCGTACCACGAAGGTCGTCTCTCGATCTCAATCCAGTCTAGTAAAGATGATTTGGAGGCGACGGGGGATGGGAAGAAACGACAGTCGGGAACTGTGGAGTTGGAGCCAGTGGTGCCATTGGATACCCCATTTTTCCACCTTGATCTCACAGCAGCAGTTCGTGCGGCTGAAAGCGCGGTGACGCATTAACACCCTTAATTTAATCAATGGCCCCTGGTATCATTGTATTTGTGTAATTGTCGTAGTTTTAGACTGACGGCCGCTGAACCAACCTTCAACTTAAAAGTTACCATCTCTTTTGCAACGCTGCTTACGCAACGTCCCTATATTCATACTCCGCCAATTCATCCTAGCACTTTGAGCGGCATTCAAGCTAGTTACATCGATCATCTACGATTTCCGATTGCCTTGTTCAAGATTTGAAGAAATAGACTTTCTCGTTCCTCTCAATTTTTTTCTGGATCGGGGCTTCAAGACTCAAGTACGTATGTTGAAAACTCCAGTGGAACTTGAGCTTGAACCGAGCACCGTTGTAGCCGCACTCAAGTTCTCAATGAACTCGGTACCTCTTAACATCGTCAAGACCGTCAATTCTTCAAGAATTCCTTTAGAAATAGTGGAACTCGTGATCGACGTCCTCAACGCAGATGACGAAATCGATGCAATAAAGGCGTGTTCCCAAGCCTCTAAAGCCCTTCTTCCCCGCTGTAGGAAACATCTTTTCTTCAGGATCGATCTCGATCCCAGACCTCAGAGCAGACATGTATCCTCAAATCACGACAGTGACGATGTTCGTCCTCGCAGAATGACCTTATTCCTCGATCTCCTCGATCAGACGCCCGATATCGCATTCTACGTGCACGACTTAGATTTATACATCTACCTAGAGGACTCCGACTGCCCCAGAATCATCCGTGCACTAAATATGCTCTCCAACCTCACCGCGTTCTCCCTCCGTCACGATATCTCTCGTGAAGGACATTTTTATTCTTTAAATTGGGATGACCTCTGCCCCAATTTCATATCATGCATTCACCGCATCATTAGCTCGCACAAGCTGACCCAGCTCGAATTTGCGTCGTTCGCCAACATCCCTCTGTCCACTTTCTCTTGGTGTGGTGGCGGCATCGAAGAGCTCTCCTTGTGGAGTGTCGAATTATCAACAAATGGTTCTACATTCCCGGTTATGACTCCTATTCGCTTGCGCGCGCTCTCCTGTGACGAAGCTGGCATGATTCTCGTAGGGCAAACACTTCTTATAAAATCCGAATATCCCATATTGGATCTATCTCGTCTTGATCGCTTCATCGCGTCTCTACATGAAGCAGGAGGTAACATTTGCATGAGAAATATACTATCTTCCTCTGAAGCTCTTACAGAAGTCCACTTGCATGGTAAGTTCTCCTCCCCTTTTGTAAAAAAATTACACCGTTAAAACGATTCATGCAGGCACGACCTCCAACACCTACCGGGGGGTCGGTCAATCCATAGCCTCCAGATCACTCAACACCCTCCAATCATTCCAACTCAGCATTTTCACTAGCTCCCTGAACCATAACTTCATTCCCGAAATCTCCACTGAACTCAAAGTTCTCGCAGCTGCGCCCAACCTACAACACGTCGCTATTTATCTCAGTTTGGATCTTCTTTATCGATTCCCAGCCGGCGTTTTACTTGCGCTCGATAAGTTGCTCACTGGATCTGGCTTTATCCGGCTCCATAGCGTAGGATTTCATGTCAATGGGAGCGCCTCGCTAGAGTTAGCAGATGCTCACGAGTTTAAAGAAGCTATGGATCAGGTAATCCGGGAAGAATTTATTTCCCTTCCTCGGAGTGGTGTGCGAACTTTGGATACGTCGGTGACCCTCCAAACTTTTTAAAATCAATGTATTTGGAATCAATGGAGGTCTTAAGTGGGTATTTGAGCAAGATACTTACGTCGCTGTGGGCTGCACGGAGATTGACAGTTTTCGGATGCGACAAGAAAATTGAATTACCTAGGTCGCTCATAATTCGACGATATACAACACCCCTAGTCAATTGAGTCAGGCGTATTTTCAAGTGTAATACCCTTGAGCTTGGACGGCGTTCTCGTACATCTTTATCCGGGCGTGTCTTTTTCCTCCGAATAACCCATTTCCACATTCTGGAAGTTCTGATGTCGCGTTTTCCGATTAAAATTATCGGCGGGCCCTCATTGTTTTGACATTGCCCTCAAACGTTCCAGGTGCGAAGCCCTGACAGTTAAATATCGTGCCCCAACTCATTTCTTATGAAACGGGGCAGGCAAAGAGATCTCTCACACAATAGCCGCCACGGGATGTTGGTATGTGCCGCTATCGCTTCATCTGGTTCACCAGCAGCTGTAGTATATCATTGGCGTGTGTTACACCTCGGAAAGGAAAGAAAAATCCTTACCTGAAATTCCCCAGATAGAGGGGGCAGTAGTCGACCACCAACGTCGCGACCTGAGGGAAATCGGGCGAATAGGTTCATTAAGTGTAAGAAAGGGTCATGTCGGACGGACGGACGGAGTCGGCTGTGCAAGAATCTAAGTGATGGTAAGGCCACACTCGCTGGTACTCGTCAACAACACGTACTTACCGTCCCGACCTTTGCTTTCCTTTTCCATCGACCCTAACAGCCCTTTGTCACCGTCGCCGATTTGTATTAAACGGCTACCACACCGCACACCCAATCTATATCAAAGTTGTGAGGGTGAAAGAATTTGCGCGGAGGGACGTTTTAGACGGATTTAAACTTCAAAATGTAAGTCGACGTGGCTTTGAAACTAGCCCAAAATGCTAACGTCGACTCGGTAATGCGAGAGATAGAGGAGTCGAAGGACTTACTCGACTTTAGAAGCAGTTCTCGTCGTTGTTTGGCGTTGCCTAACCCGAATATTGAGGTGGTCGATAATGCGAGGGGTGACCTCTACGTGGACGACGCAGTGCTCACGCCGTGTAAGTGAGTCTATCAGCCTGTTCCCAGCTCCAACAGCTCCCCATCGTTTGTCAGTTCCGTTCACAACTGAGGAGTGGTAGTAGTAGGGGTCAACATTGATAGTCGGAGCTCGAAAGAGTCACGTGTTCTGGCTCCGATTGTTGAATTCAATTGTGCAATGGCAAACGACAGCTGGCAACGACTTGGTAAGGAGGATACTGCCCACGTTCTATAACTGAAGGCCCTTGAAGGCGAAAATCCGGGGGGAACTGGCAAGGAACGCCCTCATCTATCTTTACTCAAAGTATTTCGACTACCAAGTGCGGGCTAGAGCCAGTAACCAGGAAAAGTCGGCCAAGCGATACACATTACCGTCGCACACGCATAATTCTTCATTGGTTTGAAATTTATCAAATCCTTCAAGTTTGACTCGTCAGCTAGGAAGATCAAGCAACAGACGCGTCATAAGTATCACCCGACAATGAATTTATGCGATATCGATACGTTCTCAATCCTTTAATTCCTTCGCTTGTTGAGAAGTAGGCTTCTGGTTATTTTTCCTACGATCCGCATTGGAAGGAACCACTCGGCGATCACCAGCCATCACCCAGACAACATTCCTGCGACTGCGAGAGTAATCTCCCACAAAACTTTTCTAATGACAGCGACGATGGCAACAGACTCGGAGACGACAATTACACTGCAAGGGGCGGGGATGGGAACACAATGGATAACGGGCCACCCAAAGTGAGGACAACTGCTTCTGACTCAAACTTGCTGATACAACTATAGATTGCTTACCAGCACTCACCTCGCGAATTACGGCAACAAGAACGCTAATGGACAACCGGTACGATATGCCGTATTGCACAAGAAGAACTATGATGTGCACAATTGCATACATAGAGAAGGTCACCAAAATATTTTAAGACCTTCGACGGTCCTCCCCCACACCTGTATTCGGCATCGACGTTCCGCCACCGCCTTGCCGAGTATCGAACTGCGTTTGCCGACGCTTCTACGTGCGCTTTAAACTCGAAAGGCAGCGCAATCAACTTCCGTTGTGCATATTAACAGTGTCAAGTGATTCATCATCGCTTCAAATAACCTCCTCCGATTTCGGAGTTTTCTCATCCCTCAAACCCCATAGGCGAATATGCTCTGCCATAGACGTACTTGGCAATATGGATTTCATTCTTTCGGGTTTTGTGAGGATCATACAGTCAATTGGCAGACAGCTGACACGAATAACCTCACACGCTTGTGACTTTCTGATATCTTCACACGAGATGATCTACTCCTCCAAATATAACTTAGATCCATGGTCTGAGTATAAAAGCCCAACACTCAGATAGTCTTCACGTATCCCAGAACATCCTCGACATGCCGATCAGCGAAGGCGAGCATTACATTCGCAACAAAGGAACTGGGGAGTATGTCCAACGCTCACAACGCGAAGATACAAGTCTTAATGATAAGAGTGTCATCTCCGTTCCTCCCGGGGTGGAAGCGGAACTGGTGAGTCTCCAATTTCCTGCACACTTCTTATTCTAACCGTTCTTTGTTTACCGTAGTGGTCAATTGAAAAGAGCGGTGATCTTTTCTTCCTGAAGGCCAGGGGTGACCCTGCGTTCTCCAAAGATCACCTCGTTTATGTTTCATTGCAAAAAGAAGCTTATATTAACGTGAAGTGGAGACTCAATGAGATTCCATATGAGGGACGTAATGTCTACATGTGAGAGTCTTATTGGTTTTTAATCTTGGGTCAGTTAATTTAAATTTTTCTCAGCATCGAGTCCGAGGACAGGCATGGAGGTTGGGTTTTACCCAAGGAAGAACCATATACTCAGGTGAGCGGTTGCGAGCCTTTTTTCACATTTTGTCAATGCTTAGACCGTGCATGAAAAACATAGGTTGCCTTCCGTCCGCTCATCATAGGTCCAAGCGAACCACCGTTCTATCCCCCGAACCAGCTCTGGGTCATCACTCCTTTGGTTTGAAGAAAGAACCGATGTTGGACTGTACCATTCTGCGAATTTGTTGCAACAAACCTGTATGATAAATAGGAGAGGAAGGGACTGAGATACTTACCCAAGAAAGTTTTCGAGCCTGCCAAATGTGATTTTGCTTTACGGATAATATGAGTTGAAAGTCTAAGAGAGAGGGTAACCTACGCAAGACGGTTATAATACATATTCAGGTTGGCCCAGAGTTGACTTACGGCTGAAAGAATATATCCGTTAAGTGCGGATGGTGCTCCGATGAGATCATCTTTTTCATTATATCGCATTGACTCATGTTGAAACTTTTGAACGAGCCCGGCCCTTTATTACTGGTAGTATTATCTCGACAGCGAAATCACGTGCGACTTGATAGATACTGTATTAGTGCGCCGAGGCCGACAATCCCCAGCGCAGAGAAGATAGCCAGTGACTTGCTAATGGTGAAGGCATCGCTGGATGCGGAGTCCTGATCAGCGATGTAGTGACGAGCAAAGAGATCGTTTTGTATCCAAACGATCTACGCACACGTGTCAGCATAACGGAACGACGACGACATGAAACCAATTTAACCTTGTTGACAGCTCTTGCTACGGCGTTCTTGGTCTGGTCGTCAAGGTCAGGATGGGTTATGACGGCGTTGAGGAGGATATCCTCGACATAACCAAGGAGAATAGCGCAGTGAATATATTCGACTCTCAGGACAGGCTTATTCCAACTTGACAGACACGAGTCAGAGAAAAGATATAAGTACGTCAAAAAAAAAATCTCACCGATGTGAGAACCCAGCCTTCCCCGTGTGCATTAGCCCTACCTTATCCAGATACTCCCAGCTCTGCCTCTTTTCGTAGTCCATTGACACGAGCTTGGCCAAATATCCTGCAAGGAAGTCTTTACGGAATTGGACTTGTGGATGATCTTGTGCGAGTTCCTCGACCTTTCCTGGTGCGATGCCAGCGTAACCTGTTTGGCGAGGCACGAATGATTTGGCGGTGATGTCGAACGAGAGGAGCTTCTCGTAAACGGCGTCAACGACGGCTGGGACTAACGGCGCGACCACGCCGCGCGCAGAATGTAACGCGGCGGCGTCACCTGAGGAAAAGTCGATAAAATCCCGCAGATATTGAACTCGTGTGGGAAGGTCCTGTAGGGAGGAGGCGGAAATGTGCTGCATTGGCGGAAGAAGAGTCTTTCAATATGTGTTCTGGTGAGTGTTATCTGGTTCTTATAAGGATAAAGCGGCTCTCGACTAACCGAATGCGTCCAACTTCTCAGGCATGACCACCCCTAACAATGAGGCTGAATGGAAGAGTAATGATCCATCATCGGGACTGCACGATCGTACGAGTACTTCCGCTGGGGCTGGTCATCTCGACATCAGGGAACGAGTAGTAAAACGCAGACGCCTATAGCCACTTTCTCCGAAAAATGAAGGTTGATTTATTCAATAAGCATGAAAAGCTGGGGTGGTGCGTTGATAATGAGCGGATAAGCAGTCGGCATTTGACAATGAGCCTGCCCTAGCCTCGCAGTCCCGTGTGTACCGAATCACACTGCTGCTCCCGCATTCCCGACCAAGTTCTTGTTTTTCACCCATCCGTCGCTGCTCATTGACCGCGTGAAAAGAATGTCATTCAGTTTTTATTTTCTTGGTGTTTCTTCTATCCATTATCCCTTACCTGAAATTCCCCAGATAGAGAGGATAAATAACCGACCAGCCACGTCGCGATCTGAAGGAAACTGGAAAAAATCGGGCGAATATGTTCATCGAACGGAAGAAATGGGACATGTCGAACGGAAGGAGGGAGTCGGCTGTGTAAGAATCTAACTCTCTACAGCGGAAGAGCCAACTTGAAACAATGTATCATCGCGTAAGTAGGATATCGTTGGCATTTAAGTCTCACTTGTACTTTATAGCCTCAACGACAACATCTGCCTTGCGCAGAATCAACCTCAGATACACGTCCAGCGTTGAAGATCACTCGTTAATGACGAGATCAGGCGTGTTACTAGCTTGTGGAAACAATATCGGCAACTTTGCCAGTGAATGTCGAGAACGGACTTAGGCAGCATCAAACGACGACGACCAGGAGCACTCTAAGGTCGAGTAAGTCCTTTGTCGCGTTTTAGACTGTGTTTTGAATATCACTTACTTGTTGTAGCTCCCACTCCCGCGCGTCCGACGTCGAGTATGTTTGTGTGATGTTCAGTGGAGAATGCGTGATGGCGTGGAGAGAAGGTCGGGCGTTAATCAAGTTGGGTAAGTCGTTTGACGTGTTCACTTATGGATAGATGGAGGAAATGGCAAACAACAACGGGGGGTGCTTCTGACATCGAGTAAGCTTTACATTCTGTCTCCCACTGTTAATTGAAGCTCACGTACTTGTTGTAGCCCCCACTCCACGTCCATAGCCTCCACTATCTCTCGCATTGTATGTGATGACGTGGAGGGCAGGTTAGGCACTAATCACATTGAGTGAGTCGTCTCTTGGGTGGACGGCAGACAGATTCACTTACTCGTGTTGCGGAGCTCTTTCCCACCGTCCTCGATCCCTCTCCTCATGTTGGTCTGCGGAGGGGTGCGTGATGAGCCTGGCGGCGAGGGAAGTTTTTTGTTCCGCAACGAGACGCAGGGGCTGACGTACATTCCTCAGAACAATGACGACGGCGGCAGACAATTGCCATAGACTGTCGCCATATTGATGAAAATGACCAGAGGCGAAGGGGCGCGTCTGGTCGACGTGAGTGTTCTGGACTGGATTCAGAGTGACGTTGACTTAAGTTTTTGACTAGAAGCCTCAGTCGGACTAATACCTCCCTCCGCGCAGTTCATTCACCCTCAAAACTTTCAGCCTGAAGATCGGGCGTGCCGTGCGATAGCTGTTTCATAAGTCTGCGACGGTGACGAAGGGCTGTGAGGGTCAATTGAAAAGGAAACCAATGGTTGGGATGGTAACTAGGCGTTGTCGACGAGTACCAGTGAGTATGGACTTACCGTGTGATTTGAGGTGAGAAGAGGGAACGTGTTGACGTCAACGTCATCACGAGAGAATTTGTGCAGGCCAGGCACAAACCCAATCATGAAGACATTCGAGTTAGAGGAGGGGGAAGGAGCTGGGTGCGGAGAACGGGAGGTTGAATGAAAAGTTGATGAAAAGTTCATCATTCAACACACGTGACACATGTTATGGGTAAGCATGTCTGGAGACTGTGCCACCACATCTCGTGACTAACATCCGCTGAGGGTCATGAATTCCCGATACCCCCCCTTGGTAAATTCAGAGGTACTCGAGCCAGCACGTAAGACCCCCTACGACGTAGCAGCTTCAAATCTCCAAATTATCGATGGTCGTACTAACACCTCTAAAAATATGATAGGCGTGCAAGCGTGCATTACGTCCATGTGGCGTGCATAGCGCAGTCACAAGGGGCAAATGGCTTTCGTCGCCAGGTAAAGAGGTGGTAAACAGGAAATAACTATGTTAAATATTTGATTCCACATTTGTACGAAAAATGATCAGTTAAATAAAATAAAAAGTTTCTCGCTTGTGATCCTTGCGGCAATGAGTAATAAAAAGAAAATGTTGTTGCCGGAGTAGGAGGATAAAAATAAACCCTGATTTGCTGCAGCAACAATGATGAGGCGACAATTTAATGTCGTTGACAGCTGGTTCTGACATGTGGAAACAGAAACAAAGAATTTAAATAATTGCCAGGGAATTAGGCAATCCTATGCAGGCCAGCTCATCTAATTTCTTGGCAACTAATTAATTTCTTTGTTTCTGTTTCCTCGTGTCAGAACGAGCTGTCAACGACATTAAATCATCGCCTATCATCGCCTCATCATTGTTGCCACGGCAAATCAGGGTTGATATTTATCTTCCTGTTCCGGCAACCACATTTTATTTTTATTACTCATTTCCACAAAGATCACAAGCAGGAAATTTTTATTTTATTTAACTGATCATTTTTTATACAAATGTGGAATCAAATATTTAACATAGTTATTTCCTGTTTACCACCTCTTTACCTGGCGACGAAAGCCATTTGCCCCTTGTGAGTGTTCCTTCTACGAGATAAGTATTGATCTGACCTCGGAATTTTATTTTAATTTAATGCCTCCCATAACAGAGTATGTGTGCAACCTCCCAAATCAAATTCCAAGGGTGTTCTGGTAGCGTTGCAGGCTGTTAAAGTGATTTTTGCAAGAGGAGGTTACAAAAATATTTTAAGGCCTCCGACGGACCTCCCCCACCCTGTCTTCGGCATCCACGTTCCGCCACCCCCTTGCCGAGTATCTCACTCGTTTCCCGACTGCGCTTTGAATTCGAAAAGCAGCGCAATCAACTTCCATTGTGCACGTCAGCAGTGTCAACTGATTCATTATCGCTCCTCATGCCCTCTCCGAATTTCGGAAATTTCTGGTCCCTCAAACGCCACAGACGAATAAAGCTCAGCCATCGACGTAATTGGCAATAGATTTCATTCTTTCGGCTTCTGTGAGGATCATACAGACAGTTGACAGACAGCTGGCACGAAGAACCTCACAGTTGACTTCTTGATATCTTCTCGGCACGAGATGACGCCATACCCCAAAAATATAACTTAGATCCATGGCCTGCCTATAAAAGCCAAACATTCAGATAGTTTTCACATATCCCAGAGCATCCTCGAAATGTCCTTCACCGCAGGCCAGTACTACATTCGCAACAAAGGAACTGAGGCTTTCGTCCAGCGCGCTCTCAATGAAGATAAAAGTCTTAATCCCAAGAGTGTCATCGCCGTTCCGCCCGGAGTGGAGGCCCATCTGGTGAGTCTTCAATCTCCTGCACATGTCATATTCTAAGCGTTCTTTGTTGATCGTAGTGGTCAATTGAAAGGAATGGCGATTCTTACGTCCTCAAGGCCGATGGAGCCCCTGCGTTCCCCAAAAATAACCTCGTTTTTGTTTCACTGCTCGAAGATTCTGTTATTGACTTGAAGTGGAAAATCACTGCTGTTCCACAAGCCGGACGTAATGTTTTCCTGTGAGAGTCCTTAGGTTTTCAATCCTGGGGCATTTAATTTAATTTTCTCAGCATTGAGTCCACGAACCAGCGTGGAGGTTGGGTTTTACCCTCCGAACAACCATTTGCCCAGGTGAGTGGTTACAGGCCTTTTTTCACATCTTGTCAATGCTTAGACCATGCGCGAAAAATAAAACAGGTTGCCTTCCGGCCGCTCATCATAGGTCCGAGCGATCCGCCGTTCTATCCCCCAAGTCAGCTCTGGATCATCACTCCTTTGGTTGATTGAAGAAAGGCCTTTTTTCGGACTGTACCGTTCTGCCGATTTGGTGCAACAAACCTGTATGATAGATAGGAGGGGAAAGGACTCAGTTACTTTCAATTTTGTTACCCGATAAGTTTTCGAGCCGGTCAAATTTGATTTTGCTGTACAAATAATATGAGCTGGAAGTCTAGCGCGGCCCTTTATTACTGCTAGTATTATATCAACAGTGGAGGTGAAATCATGCGCGACTTGAGAGATACTGTATCAGTGCGCCGAGGCCGACAATCACCACCGCAGAGAAGAAGGCCAGTGGCTTGCTAATGGTGAACGCATCGCTGGATGCGGACTCCTGATCGGCAATGTGGTGACGAACAAAGAGATTTTTTGTGTCCAAACGATCTACGCACGCGTATCAGCGTAGCGGAACGGCGACGACATGGGAAAAATATAACGGCGTTCGTGGTGTCGTCGTCGAAGTCAAAATGGGACATGATGACGTTGAGGAGGATATCCTCGACGTAACCAAGGAGAATAGCGTAGTGAATATATTTGACTCTCAGGACAGGCTTATCCTAACTTGACAGAACGGGTGAGAGAAGTTTTTAAAAAAATATCACCGATGTGAGAACCCAGCGTTCCTGTGTTCAAGGCGAGCTTGACTAAATATCCTGCAAGGAAGTCATTGCGGAAGTTGATTTGTGAATGATACTGTGTGAGTTCTTAGTGTAACCTGTTTGGCAAGGCACGAATGATTTGGCGGTGATGTCGAACGAAGAGGAGCTTCTCGTAAGCGGCTTCAACAATGGCTGGCACTAGCGGGGCGACCACGTCGAGCGAAGAATGTAACGCGGCGGCATTATCTGAGGAATGGTCGATGAAATCCTGCCTCTATTGAACTCAGGTCCTGTAGATCGGAGGAGGCGGAAATGTGTTGCTTTGGCGCAAGGAGTTTTTCAATGTGTTCTGGTGACTTTTATCTGGTTGTTATAGGGATAAAGCAGGTCTTAACCAACTGAATGCCTCCAATTTCTCAGGGTGACCACGCCTAACAATCAGGTTGAATGAAAAATAATGATCCGTGGGGTGCGCGATTTTAATACAAGTCTGCGACGGTGACGAAGGGCTGTCAGGGTGGATAGAAAAGGTCAGGACAGTAAGTAGGCGTTGTCAACGAGTACCAGCGAGTATGGACTTACCTTCAGTTAGATTCTTGCGACCGACTCACTCCTTCCGTTCGACATGTCCCATTTCTTACACTCGATGAACCTATTCGCCCGATTTCTTCCAGTTTCCTTCAGATCGCGACGTAGCGCTATTTGTCCTCTCTATCTGAGGAGTTTCAGGTAAAGAATAAAGGACAGAAGAAATTCCAAGAAAATAAAAACCGAATGATGTTCTTGTGACGCGGTCAAGTGCTTGTTCGGAAAGGTGGAGTCCTGGATTTTCGGGACGGCGAGGTTAGGGCAGGCTCACTGCATTAGTACTTGCGGCAAATCCCGACTGCTTATTCTCATTATCAACGCACCCCCTCAGCCTTTCTTGCTCACTGAACAAATCAACGTTTATTTTTTGGAGAAAGTTGCTGTAGGCGTCTGCGTTTCACTACTGGTTCCCTGACCTTGATGTCTGAAGATGACCAGGGCGTATCCGCAAAGTCCAACGACGGGTGATTCTTTTTCATTCAGCCTGAATGTTAGGCGTGGTCATCCCTGAGAAATTGAGGGCATTCAGCTGATCAAGACCCGCTTTATTCCTGTAAGTACCAGATAAAACTCACCGGAGCACATATTGAATGACTCCTTGCGCCAATGCAACACATTTCCGCCTCCTCTCTAGGACCTGAGTTTAATACATGCTGGATTTCATCGACCTTTCCTCAGATGGTGCCGCCGAGTTATATTCTTCGCTCGACGTGGTCGCCCCGCTAGTCCCAGCCATTGTTGAAGCCGCTTACGAGAAGCTCCTCTCGTTCGACATCACCGCCAAATCATTAGTGCCTCACCAAATAGCTTACACTAAAAACTCGCACAGGATCATCCACAAATCAACTTCCACTATCGATGTAGTACTACTAGGAATAAGGGCCGTGCTCCTTTCAAAGTTCAAAAGCTTCAACATGGAGCAATGCAATACAATGAGAAAGGTGATCTCACGGGGAGCGCAATCTGATAGGAATAATAAGCGTCTTGTGTATGTTACCCTCTCTCCTAGACTCCCAGGTCATATTATCTGTATAGCAAAATCACATTTGACCAGCTCGAAAACTTATTGGGTAACAAAATTGAAAATATCTGGGTCCTTTCCCCTCCTATCTATCATACAGGTTTGTTGCAACAAATCGGCAGAACGGTACAGTCCAACACAAGGCCTTTCTTCAATCAACCAAAGGAGTGATGATCCAGAGCTGACTTGGGGGATAGAACGGCGGATCGCTCGGACCTATGATGAGCGGGCGGAAGGAAACCTGTTTTATTTTTCATGCATGGTCTAAGCATTGACAAGATGTGAAAAACGGCCTGTGAAGCCAGAATCAAGATCCTCACGGATCCGAAACACGATATTGGGAGCTATTTGGAGCGTTTACTCACTATAAAAATCTCAGGAGTCTTTTGAGAGGCCCTAGACTCGGAGGATGTAGAAACTCACAGTAAGACCAGGCCTTTTGTTTCCCAGAGCGCTCTTCGAGTAAGAACCTTCGTGGCGCTTGGAAGACCGACTCGCCTTAAAAAGCCGCAATGCGCTTACACCGTTGGAAAGCCCAGAAAATGCCTGTGTCGGATGGTGACCCATCTCTCAGGTCATCAGGGTGTGCGCTCCATAAAGGCGCAAGTTCGGAATCAGGCGCTTTGGGAAGGAAATATGTTTTGACATATTCTCGGAATTCGGTATCGTTGCTTAACATAAACGTGTGAACACCTACCTGGTAAGAAAGGTAGTGACAACTAACGTTATGTTCAATGACAAGAGTGCGAAGGTGGTCGACATTCCCTGGGTGAATGTGATGTCGGATGATACTCATATTTTTGAGTTTGAATGGACATACCCGTGACAAAAGATATATCTGCAACCTTCCCTTGGTGCACCAGCTTTAACGGGCTATCGAAGCCATATGAGTGACAAAGCCTGTAAAAGTGAAAAACGGCGACGTTCACCAAGTGATTCATACAAGTAATAGGCACGGCAGAAACAGGACAGCCGTTGAGCTTGAAAGAAAAAGACATGAGGGGACAAAGACAAAGGAGGTTCACCGCATTGAGTAACTCTGACAACACTTCAAAACAACAAATACTTTACCCACGGTAAAGCTGCAGGCTAAGACCACTACTAACGCAGCGGGCATGACAAGCGTGCATAACGTCCATGTGGCCATATTGTGGATGTGGTGTATATGCGGCGTGCATGCTGAGCATGTGGTGTGCATAGCGCAGTGTTCCCTCCACGAGATAAGTGTTGATCTGCCCTCGAGATTTTATTTTATTTTAATGCCTCCCATAACAGAGTATGTGTGTAACCCACCAAATCAAATTCCAAGGGTGTGCTGGTAGCGTCGCAGGCTGTTTAATTGATTTTTTCAAGAGGAGGTCACAAAAACATTTTAAGGCCTCCGACGGACCTCCCCCACCCTGTCTTCGGCATCCACGTTCCGCCACCCCCTTGCCGAGTATCTCACTCGTTTCCCGACGGTTGTACCTGCGCTTTGAATTCGAAAAGCAGCGCAATCAACTTCCATTGTGCACGTCAGCAGTGTCAACTGATTCATTATCGCTCCTCATGCCCTCTCCGAA
>KN838723.1:71035-87598 GCA_000827195.1 Laccaria amethystina LaAM-08-1
CGATTTGGTGCAACAAACCTGTATGATAGATAGGAGGGGAAAGGACTCAGTTACTTTCAATTTTGTTACCCGATAAGTTTTCGAGCCGGTCAAATGTATACAGATAATATGAGCTGGAAGGCTCAGAGAGGGTAACCGACGCAAGACGCTTATCATACCTATCGGATGGCGCTCCCCGCGAGATCACCTTTCTCATTGTTTCATGTCGAAGTTTTGAACTCTGGAAGGAGCGCGGCCCTTTATTACTGGTAGTACTGTATCGATAGCGGAGGTGAAATCATGTGCGACTTGATAGATACTGTATCAGTGCGCCGAGGCCGACAACCCCTACCACAGAGAAGATAGCCTGTGGCTTGCTAATGGTGAACGCATCGCTGGATGCGGACTCCTGATCGCCAGTTGGTGACGAACAAAGAGATGGTTTTGTGTCCAAACGATCTACGCACACGTATCAGCATAGCGGAACGACGACGACATGGGATAGATGTAACCTCATTAACAGCTCTTGCTACGGCGTTCTTGGTGTCGTGGTCAAGGTCAGGATGGGTCATGACGGCGTTGCGGAGGATGTCGACGTAACCAAGGAGAATAGCCAGTGAATATATTCCACTCTTAGGACAGGCTTATTCTAACTTGATAGAACGGGTTAGAGAAAGTATCAAAGTATGTAAAAAAAGAAATCTCACCGATGTGAGAACCCAGCCTTCCAGTGTGTATTAGCCCTCTTCCGGCTCTGCCTCTCTTCGTAATCCATCAAGGGGAACTTGACAAAATATCCTGCAAGGAAGTCATTTCGGAAGTTGATTTGGGGACGATCATGTGTGAGTTCCTAGCAAGTTCCTAGTGTAACCTGTTTGGTGAGGCACGAATGATTTGGCGGTGATGTCGAACGGGAGGAGCTTCTCGTAAGCCGCGTCAACAACGGCTGGGACTAGCGGGGCGACCACGTCGAGCGAAGAATGTAACGCGGCGGCATCATCTGAGGAAAGGTCGATGAAATCCTGCATGTATCGAACTCAGGTCTTCTAGAGAGGAGGCGGAAATGTGTTGCATTGGCGCAAGGAGCTTTTCAATATGTGTTCTGGTGAGTTTTATCTGGTTCTTATAGGGATAAAGCGGGTCTTGACCAACTGAATGCCTCCAATTTCTCAGGGATGACCACGCCTAACAATCAGGTTGAATGAAAAATAATGATCCGTCGTTGGGCTTCGCCGATACACTGGGTCTGGTCATCTTCAGACGTCGAGGTCAGGGAACTAGCAGCGGAACGCAGACGCCTACAGCAAATTTCTCCAAAAAATGAGCGTTGATTTGTTCAGTAAGCAAGAGAGGCTGAAATCGTACGTCGACGATATGGATGAGCAGCCGGGATTTGCCGCAAGCACTAAGTAATGCTGTGAGCCTGCCCTAACCTCACCGTCCCGAAAATCCAGCACTCCGCCTTTCCGAACAAGTACTTGACCGTGTCACAAGAACATCATTCGGTTTTTATTTTCTTGGTGTTTCTTCTGTCCGTTATTCCTTACCTGAATCTCCCCAGATAGAGAGGACAAATAACACTACGTCGCGATCTGAAGGAAACTGGAAGAAATCGGGCGAATAGGTTCATCGAGGGGACATGTCGAACGGAAGGAGTGAGTCGGCCGCAAGATCTAACTGAAGGTAGTTCCATACTCGCTGGCTCGTTGACAAAGGCTAATTACTGTCCCGACCTTTGCTTTCCTTTCTATCCACCCTACCAGCCCTTCCTCACCGTCGCAGACTTGTATTAAAATCACGCACTCCCTCCGCAGACCAAAATGAGGAGAGGGATCGAGGTGGGTAAGAACTCCGCAACACGAGTAAGTGAATCTGTCTGCCGTTCACGTAAGAAACGACTCATTCAAAGTGATTAGTGCCTAACCTACCCCTCGCGTCATAACGCGTGATGTACTCAACACCATCCACCACCATAAAAACACCCTCGACATCGGACGCCCCGGGGTCGGCAATGCGAGAGATGGTCGAGGCTATGGACGTGGAGTGGGGGCTACAACAAGTACGGGATTCAATTAACGGTGGGAAACACGATGGAAAGCTTATTCGATGTCAGAAGCACCCCCCGTCGTTGTTCGACGTCATGCCGTCGACGAGAGTAACGACTTACCCAACCTGAATAACGCCCAACCTGCCCTCCACGTCATCATGCATGCTCCGCTGAACGCCTCACAAACATACTCGACGTCGGACATGCGGGGGTCGGTAAGGCAACAGATAGACGAGTGGTTGAGGTTGTGGGCGTGTAGTGGGAGCTACAACAAGTAAGTGATATTCAACTCACAGTCTGAAACGCGACAAAGGACCTAATCAACCTTAGGGGCATTCCTCGTCGTTTGACGTTGTCTACTAAGACAATCCGCCCTCGACACTCACAAAGTCGCCGATATAGTTTCCACAAGCTAGTAACACATAGGAATCGCCTGGTCTCGTAATTCAGGAGTGATGATCGATTATGGACGTGTATCTGAGGTCGATTCTGCGAAAGCCGGATGTGGGTGCCGAGGCTATATAAAGTACTTATAAGTCAAATCTACTTTCTGTCTCACCAACTTGTTAAACTTGTATAGGCGTAAGATGGGGATGCTTATCAGGGCTCCTAGGCTGATACCGAGGTTTCCCTCTAATGGGAGGGCATTCGTAGCTCACGAAAGGATCAAGGGGGTACCGGGATTTCATGCCGTGACCCGAGGTAGGGGGGGGGAGGGGGGTTCACGAGGCCTTAAAAATATTTTCTATAGAGGTCATATTTTGTGCATTTTGGTGCACCTTGAGATAGAATTGAGTCACCTTGAGTAAATTGAAAGACTGCTGGCATTTTGACACCATTTAAACATATTTCTGGGGCCAATCCTGCCTTCTATCTGAGTTTACTGGTCAATTCACAGCTGAAATTGGCAGAAATGGTTAAGAGTTTAGACTGTAGATATTTTCGTGCCTCTTGACACCCAGAAAATTTAAAAATCAGATGATTTTAATACACTTGAACCAATCACAGACATTACAGGTATGTTATCTGTGCTTTGGTCACTGTCTGACTCGTCCATGTACTTAATGGTTTAAACAAACTTGGTTTGCCAGTGAGTCTTATCTACAGCCTGCTCAAATGTTTAATTATGGCAATGTGTTGTGTATTTATATATTTTTTATATATTTTTAGTGCTGGAAAAGACTCACGGCCCACCACAGAAATCTCTTCAAAAAAGGGTGGAAAAAACATACCCTTTTTGGACAAAAACATACCTTATTTGGAAGGGGGGGGGGGGGGGGAGGGTACCGATGGCCTTAACCAAAAAAATCTACCCCGTGTTGTTTTTAAATTCCCGGTACCCCCTTGGAAAGGATTATAGACAACTTGAAAGCGAGTATGTAGGGTATGCTCGACTCGACTCTCTGAATCCCCAACCTCGCCTTCCCCGCGCTCCTCTACCGTTATCGTTGTGAAAGCCTGAAGGGCTTCACAATTAAAAGGGATGAGAGATACAGGGATCTTGTTCAAGTGCCTGTGAGTTGGCGTCTGAGAGGGTTTGCCACCCACAGTCGACAAGGCACGTGACGGACAACTTATCACTCTCAGCTGCTTACAAGCGTCTCTTTCCACAGCAACGACATTCACAGGCTCCTCTTTTCCAAACGACTTGTTAAGCCCTCTGCGCATAAATTGAGTTACGAATGGCCGCGATAAACCCTATTGTGGCCTCTGGGCCCTCCGTATCCACCAACTTCCCGAGGGTTCACTTGGAAATCATGGAACAAGTGATTGATGCACTCAACGCAGACGCCGATATCGACGCTGTAAAGGCGTGTTCCCAAACATGTAAGGCACTTCTTCCTCGTTGTCGAACACACATTTTCTCCAGTATCTATCTCAATCCTGCACTTTCTGAGTCGGACGATGATGACCGTGACGAAAGCCAGACAAACGCTGTTAGCCACGCTCGCAAGATAACATTATTCCTCAATCTCCTCGACCAGACGCCCGATATTGCATTCTATGTTCGGGAGCTTTATCTATTCATCCGCCAAGAGGACTCCAACTCCCCCAGAACCATCGGTGCATTAAATCTGCTCTCCAACCTCACATCACTCGACATCAGCCACGATAACTTCAAATTTTCGTTAGACTGGCATGGCCTCTCCCCCAATTTCATATCCGCTATCCATCGCATCATCAGCTCCCCCAAAATAACAAAGCTCGGCTTTACGTCGATCAGCAACTTCCCTCTGTCCATATTCTCATTGTGCCCTGGCACAAAAAGTCTCTCTCTTTGGAATATCAGGCCTGAAAATAGTGAATCTCCACCCCCAATGAGAACTCCCATCTCCTTGCAGATGCTCTCTTGTGACGAAGGTGGCATCTGTCTTGTAGGACAAACCCTCATAAAATCCGAGCATCCGATACTGGATCTGACTCAACTTCAACAGTTGACTGCAGATTTCGACGAAGAAAGAGGTAATGCTTCCGTGAAGGAGGTATTGTCCAGATCTGAATCTCTTGTAGAAGTCGAGTTGAACGGTACGCCCATCATGCATTTTTCATAATAAATCCACTAAACCTTTGTTTAGGCAGGAGTCACTTCACCTATGGGGGTGTTGGTCAGTCCATAGCCTCAAGGTCCCTAACCACCCTCCAATCATTCGAACTTTCCGTGTACTCCGCAGGGTCCAACGTCATCCCTCAAATATGTGCGGAACTTCATGTGCTGCAAGCCGCGTCTAATCTACAACACATTTCCATGTATCTCAGCATGAAAATCAACTATCGGTTCCCCACAGGGGTTTTACTTGCACTCGATAGGTTGCTTACTGGGCCTGGGTTCCCCAGACTTGGGAGTGTCGAATTAAATCTCAGCACAGTGGTTCCGCGAGACCGGCGCGGTGAAGGACCCGAGTTTCAATCAGCGATGGAGGCTGTAATTAGAGAAGAGTTTATTGGTCTTTCTCAAAGTGCGCATCGAACGTTCGAGAGTTCTGTGACTGTCCGAGATCTTTTATATTTTTGATCTGGTGGAAGTTTAAATCTTTCGTAGGTGGCCGCGGGTATTCGAACTTGTATGTTTTTTTGAGCTATCAGGGGTTGAATGTAGAAAAGCATAAGTCGTGCGATTCGGAACGGCCCTTCACTTATGTACAGTTACACATCATATTGTTCTCGTTGTATTCCTCA
This sequence comes from Laccaria amethystina LaAM-08-1, assembly GCA_000827195.1. NCBI lineage: Eukaryota > Fungi > Basidiomycota > Agaricomycetes > Agaricales > Hydnangiaceae > Laccaria > Laccaria amethystina. The sequence goes on from KN838723.1 coordinate 76,239, forward strand.
AAAACTTGAGCGTTTGAACGTCGACCTGCTCAATGTCGAGGGTTTCGATTATGTCTTTCTCAAATGCATACCCAAGTCGACTTCAAACCACTCCTACCTATCAGAAGAGTCGGAGAAGTTGAAAAAGTCATCTCTTTCACCGCAAAAGACTTCATCACCTCATGAGATCAGCGTAATCGGGTGTTCGAAGATGTGCCCAACGAGACGAAGGCGCTTTCGGCGTCGTGTCCTATATGCGAGCCTTGAAGCTTGAAGTACTGTACCATTCCGCTCCAACCCTCCGCCCCCAACCCGCATCCACCCCAAAACACCCTCGAAGGGGATGGAGGAGGTAGGAGGGATTTCATGATGGGGGAGATCCTCTTATTACTTCGTCTCCATCAAGCGCGACCGTGTAGCTCACAACCGTGGTGGGGTTACAGGGGGATTGGGAAGGGGATTGGGACAAAATGAGGGGAGCGGGCGGGAGGGAAGAGAGAAGAGGGACGAGCGGTCGTTGGCCGTTGGTACGAGAAGAGAAGATTTGATCATGTGTGGGTGGCTTTCTACGACGCGTCGTCCATGATGTGCCCATGAACTGAAGAGCAATGATTAGCGCGTTCTAGGAAGGAGGAGCCAGAGCAAGCTACAGAAAGGTGACGGGGAAACGTGCCTCCCAAGTGATGTTACGGGACATTGCATTGACGATAGCGAAACCACACATGAAATGGGGTAGGATGACGAGGATATTAATCTTCAACGTGAAAAAAGCTTACATTGCAACTTGCCGGCGTGGGGGGGGTCCGCTGGGTATCTAAAGTATATGATTACGGTTTACCTCAACAAGAGTTGCGGTGAGAGTAGGTGGCCGTTAGATGGCCCACCATCTGCTTCAAATTGATGATCGCAAAGGAAGCAAGGGAGGTGGGTACCTCCCTGTAAGAAGCGCCCGAACTCCTTGGGGAAGGGTTTGACGACCGTGTTCATGCATCCGCCTTTGCCTCCCCTTCCGAGAGCCCTACCCACCAGCTGAAGGCGAACATATTCGTGTATGTGCGGTCTCAGCTCTTTAGCGGGTCCCTTCTGCAGTTCTTTCATTTCAGGTCGACAAAACCCTCACAGCTTGCAACTTGCGACATATGGCACCATCAAATATGAATCGATGGGGATAATCGTAGCTGGTCGGAGCGTGTTGGCGTTGTGGTGAAACTGCCAGTGGGTTTGAAGGGGCGAGAAGAGAAGAGAGAAGGCCGAGCATCGCTTAGCATGAACTGAACAGTGGAAAGAGCGGGGTTGGTGCGTGCTAATCACGAGAGGAAGGCGAAACCAGAGAAAGCTTCAGCGAGAAGTCTGCCTGGCGGGTGACGACGTAGGAAACAAGGAAGAAGGTGAGTTAAGCAAAACGAAAGGGGGGGGGATAGATGAGCCTACTTGAGGCACCAACAAAGTCATCGTAGCTAAGCTCTTAGACCGAGTTCTTTTGGCAGAGAATGCAGCGACCTTGCTCGGCGAACCCTTCAAGCAACGAAAATGCGACTCGATATCCATCCTGTTTTGCAAAAGACACAAGGAATTCTCGCTACCGAAATTTACTGGTTGGAAAAGACGGAGGGATGAGGGGTTGTAGACTTACTTTCAAGCTTGCCGTCCCTCCCTATCAAGCAATACCGAACTTTCCAATGACCGACCTCATGCTGCTCGTAAATTCCACGTTCACTGCATCCTCGATGGATGTTCGGAGCTGATAGAAGCAAAGGGGCTCGAGTATATGCTGAATGAATACCTAGTCATTTGCGTCATTGTCATTGTTGGCGTTTGCAGGTTGAAGCAACGATCGGAGGGGGCCACGTGACATTTTCGAGTTCCGACTACAAACCTAAAGTGCTAGTAAGTGCATTGCTTTCAGTAAATCCACTCGTCACATCGCCTTATCGAGGTCGCTGCGGACCTCTCCAGCCTAATTTTCCTTGCCAACCCCAGGATAAGACGCTAGAGTCTCCAAGTTTTCAACAGTTCCGACAAGGTCCGTCTTTCGTTACGTTAAGCGCTCAATACCTCAGGACGGTAAGAAGTGAATCCGATTCACTACCCAAGCAAGCCACCCCTACTCGGGTTTCACTCAGACGTTATCTATCGAAGTTGCTAAACTGACCAAGTCAAAACTTCGTCATCTGCCATGCAAAGTGCCGGTCCAGCACGTTCCAAGTTGCTTCAAAATGTCCCATTACCTGATGGCGATGCGCACTGCCTTACAGCGCCTATTGCCACCTTCAAAATGGTTTGTTGTTCCCCGTCGTTCGAATCTTATCCCCCACTTTCATCCGAGCTGTTGGGCCCCTTATCAAAGCGTAGTGTCTGCCAGCCCTGGGTCCTACATCCTCCTGCATCTCCGAATCTTCGACTTTCCTCACTCTTTGCATGATAACAGTCGGTTCCCAGATGTTGCGTTTCTGAACATTCCCTGGTCGACGATCTCTTTCGTGCGCGCGGATTGGGAAATGAACTTTTTACATTGGTGAATTTTTAACTGCTGTCAAGAGAAACTGTTTCCAACTCATTTTTCCGGATAGTTAAGGGACAACCCTTCTAAATGAATTACATGTAAACCGGGACCATCTAAAGGTCTGAAAGCATTCTTCGGAATGTAACGGCGGCGGCAAAGGTAGATGTCTGTTATTCAATAGGGTATAACGATTACTGATGTTCCTTTTGAAACTAACCATTATTAGTTTTCGTAACGAGGGAAAAAGAAACATTATACGACCTTTCTCTCGATCAAAATATCCGTCCACGCCAGGCACAAAATATGTGAAGACTGATCAGTACCGACTGCGGAATTAGGTACGTAAGGATACCAATATCTAATTTCTTAATGTGGTTTTTAGACTCGACATTTATGCCTAGTGGCTTGGAATAAAACCGATGCATATTATGTCTTCAAATTTGCGAGTGAAGAGCTTTAACTGCTCCACCCGATTTCACTCGAGTTGAATTTTTGAGATTACCCGGAATGCATGAAAACAAGACCATGAAGAACGAAGTCGTGTCGGATATTATACAGGAAGGACTTAAAGAACATAGGAAGCGAAGAGCAGCGAGTAAAGGAAAACACGAAAAAAGGGGGTATTTCCATGGGTATGTTACTTCTAATCACCTCCACCAATAATATCGATTCTTCATCACTGTTGCGCGATGTATCTACACATATTTAATCAAAAATTCTGCACAAAGAGGAGGATTAAACCAACATACCTCAAGCTCCTTTTCCAAAGCTTTCACATCCTCAAGGCACTTGTAAATTTCAAATGACTGACCCCGCCGGACGGCCTGAATCTCTTGTAGAAGCCCAGATGCCAAAAGCGTCCTCTCTTGAAGCGCAAAAACATTGTATCGAAGTCTTAATGAAAACGCAGCATGATCAACAAGGTTTTGTGAGCGCAGGTATAAGTGCTCACCTTCTGAATCTTCTCTCGATTTGCTCAATGAAATTCGCGTCCGCCTCAACCATGATACCACTATCAATGGTAGCCTTCAGAGCCTTACGTTTTTCCTCCGCGTGTAAGAGTCGCATTTGTAATTTGTCCATGAGGTCCCGAGGGCGGATAGCGTGCACGATATGAGAGATGACAATAGTCCCGCCGAGTAGCAGGGCCCCTGTGCGGACTAAGTCTGAGGGGATGATTGATAGAATAATCATCCAAACACTTGATTTAATCTCTTGATTATCTTGGAGAGCAGAGAACATGGTGCGAAGGACTGTTAAAGATACCTGGCGAGCAGAAAGTGGCGAGGTTATATATAAGCGAAGCGACATATATATATTATACGGTACGGTTAGTTATGGATCAAAAAGGAAATTGCACGAGGCTGCCAATCAAGTACACTATGTAGTCTACTTGATTGGCAGCCTCGTGCAATTTCCTTTTTGATCCATAACTAACCGTACCGTATAATATATATATGTCGCTTCGCTTATATATAACCTCGCCACTTTCTGCTCGCCAGGTATCTTTAACAGTCCTTCGCACCATGTTCTCTGCTCTCCAAGATAATCAAGAGATTAAATCAAGTGTTTGGATGATTATTCTATCAATCATCCCCTCAGACTTAGTCCGCACAGGGGCCCTGCTACTCGGCGGGACTATTGTCATCTCTCATATCGTGCACGCTATCCGCCCTCGGGACCTCATGGACAAATTACAAATGCGACTCTTACACGCGGAGGAAAAACGTAAGGCTCTGAAGGCTACCATTGATAGTGGTATCATGGTTGAGGCGGACGCGAATTTCATTGAGCAAATCGAGAGAAGATTCAGAAGGTGAGCACTTATACCTGCGCTCACAAAACCTTGTTGATCATGCTGCGTTTTCATTAAGACTTCGATACAATGTTTTTGCGCTTCAAGAGAGGACGCTTTTGGCATCTGGGCTTCTACAAGAGATTCAGGCCGTCCGGCGGGGTCAGTCATTTGAAATTTACAAGTGCCTTGAGGATGTGAAAGCTTTGGAAAAGGAGCTTGAGGTATGTTGGTTTAATCCTCCTCTTTGTGCAGAATTTTTGATTAAATATGTGTAGATACATCGCGCAACAGTGATGAAGAATCGATATTATTGGTGGAGGAGATCGGAAGTAACGTCCCCATGGAAATACCCCCTTTTTTCGTGTTTTCCGCTACTCGCTGGTCTTCGCTTCCTATGTTCCTTCGTCCTTCCTGTATAACATCCGACACGACTTCGTTCTTCATGGACTTGTTTTCATGCGTTCCGGGTCATCTCAAAAAATTTAACTCGAGTGAAATCGGGTGGAGCAATTAAAGCTCTTCACTCGCACAATTGAAGAGATAACATGCATCGGTTTTATTCCAAACCACATTTTGTGTCTAAAAAGCACATTAAGAAATTAGATCAACGGTGATGAAGAATCGATACTATTGGTGGAGGTGATTGGACGTAACATACCCATAAACTCATCAGGAAATACCCGCCTTTTGCTTTGATCACCACCCTTTTCTTCCTATACTCTTTAGTACTGCTCGTATAACATCCAACACGAATTCGCTCTTCATTGTCTTGGGTAATCTCAAAATTTTAACTCGAGTGAAATCCGGTGGAGCAGCCCGGGAGAGCAGTTAAAGCTCTTGACTGGCACAATTGAAGAGATAGCATGCATCATTTTTATTTCAAGCGACTGGGCATAAATGCCGTCTAATTTGAATCTACATTCAGGAGTGAGATTGCATTGGTATCCTTGTTTAGGTATCATTGTTTACGTACTTAATTCTGCAGTCGGTACTGGTCATTCTTTGAATATTTCGTGCCTGTTGGGGGTGGAGGTACGGAGATTTGACCGGGAGAAAGGGCGTGGTTAGTTTCAAAAGAAATATCAGTAATCGATACAAGTATTACAAGTTATTGGAGAACAAATGTTTACCTTCGCCACCGCGCCACTCTGAAGAATGCTTCAGACCTTTACATAGCCCACGTTTGTAGAAATTTATTCAGAAGCCTGCCCCTCAGCTGTTCGGAATGATGAGTTGTAAGCGATCTCTCTTGACACGAGTCAGAAATTCACCAATGGCAACGACGTTCATTTCCCAATCCGCGGGCACGGACAAGAAACCGCCCTCTGGGAAATGTTGAGAGACGCAACATCTGGGAACCGAGCGTTATTATGCAAACACTGAGGAAAGTCGAAGCTACGGACATACGGGAGAACGTAGGGCCTAGGGCTGGATGGCACTGCGCTTTGATGAGTGTCCGAACAATTCGGATGAAGGTGGGGATCAGATTCGAACGACCGGGGAAAGAACCATTTGACAACAGGCGCTGAGCGCTGAGAGGCAGTGGACGCTGGAGACCCCATTGGATCCGAATCGGAGCCAGAAAGAGTCACGTGTCCCCCCTCATTGAGCTCAACCTTACTCTTGCTTCAAACTACCTACCGCCAACGTTGATAATGACAATGTCAACGACACGAACGACTAGTCTGACTATCTATTCACTCGGCACATGCTTGAGTCTTTTTGCTTCAACCCGCTTTGGGCATTTACGAGCAACACGAGGTCGCTCATTGGAAAGTTCGGTATTGCTGGGGGAGGAGGGCAAGCTTGAAAGTGAGTCTATAAGGCCTTTTCCCTCTGTCTTTTCCAACCAGTAAATTTTGATAGCTGGGATTCCTTGTGTTGTTTGCAAGAGAGGATGTATGTCGAGTCGCGTTTTCGTCGCTGGAACTTGGGCTCGCCGAGCAAGTTCGCTGCATCGTCTGCCCCATTTTCGTGCCACGAAACGGTAGAACTCGTAAAGGATACTACGCCTTCTTCTTTAATACCGTAAGTAAGTTGGTCTAGACTCCCCGTTTCATTCTGCTGAAACTCGCCGTCTTCCCCACATCATCATCACTCGCCAAATGCTTAGACGCGTCACCCTTTCTCGCTGGAGTTTTCTCCAGTTCCACCTTTTGTCATCAGCCTGCACCAATCCCATTCTTTCCACTCCTCAGTTCAGAGCTCACCCCATCGTGACGTCCAATATCAAGCCACAGCGTCGCCCACTACCCATCATCAAATTGCTAACCGCTGCTCGGCCTTCTTTCTTCATCAAGTTGGCGCCAGCTGTCTGCCCTCGTCCCCTGCCACCGTCGTCGGTATGCTGAGGAAAGTACATCAGCCCTTCCATCTCGTTCCGGAACAAAAAACTTACCTTGCCGCCAGGCTCATCACGCACCCTTCCACGGACCAAAATGAGGAGAGGGATCGAGGACGGTGGGCGAGAGCTCCGTAATACGAGTAAGCGAATCTGTCCGCTATTCACGAAGAGACGATTCACTCAATGTGATTAGCGCCTAGCCTCCCCTCCGCGTCATCACACGTGCTGTGCTCATGGCTATCCACGACGACAAAAACGCACTCGACGTCGGACGCGCGGAGGGGTCGGAAACGCGAAAGATAGTCGAGGATATGGACGTGGAGTGAGGCTACCACAAGTATGTGAGATTAACGGTGGGAGACTCAATGGAAAGCTTACTCAATGTCAGAAGCACCCCCCGTCGTTGTTCGACTTTTCCTCCACCTGTCCAGAAGTGAACATGTCATGTCGACTGGAGAAACGACTTACTCAACGTGATCAGCGCCCAACCTGCCCTCGACGTCACGCATGCCCCGCTGAACACCACACAAAGATCCTCGACGCCGGAAGTGCGGGGGTCGGTAATGCGAGAGATGAACGAGTAGTTGAGGTTGTGAGCGTGGAGTGGGAGCTACAACAAGTAAGTGATAATCCATTAACAGTCTGAAACACGACAAAGGACTTACTTGACCTTAGAGCACTCCTCGTCGTCGTGTGACGTGGCCTGATTCCGTTCTTGACACTTACTCACTGGCCAAGTCGCCGATGTTGTTTCCACAAGCTTGTAACAGGTGGAAATCGCCTGTTCTCGTCATTCACGATTGATCTTTGATGCTGGACGTGTATTTGAGATCGATTCTTTGCACGGCGCATGTTGGCGTTGAGACTATAAGTTTGTGGGAACACTTGTAGTAAGCAAGTAAGTCCACTCATCGTGTCGCGTTATGGAGGGTAGCTGCGGACCTCTCCAGCCTAACCTTCCTCTGCAACCCTAGGATACGACGCTAGAGTGCCCAAGTTTTTAACAGTTTCGGAGAGCGCCGTCTTTTGTTAAGTTAAGCGCTCAATATCTCAGGACGATAAGAAGTGAATCCCTACGCAAGGCAATCGACCCCTACTCGGGTTTCACTCAGACTTTATCTATCGACATTGCTCAACGGGCCAAGTCAAAACTTCATCCTCTGCCATGCAAAGTATTGGTCCAGTACGTTCCAACTTCCAAGTTGCTTCGAAATATCCCCCCCCCCTCTTTCGTTACCCGGTGGCGATGCACACCACCTTTCAGCGCCTATTGCCACCGTTAAAATGGTTCGTTCTCCGTTTTTTGGTTCCCAATCGTTCGAATCTTATCCCCCACTTTCATCCGAGCTGTTGGGTCCCTCATCAAAGCGTAGTGTGTTCCAGCCCTGGGCCCTACATCCTCCTGCGTTTCCGAAACCTCCACTTTCCTCACTCTGCATAATAACACTCGGTTTCCAGATGTTGCGTCTCTGAACACTCCCAGGTGGACGATCTCTTTCACGCCTGCGGATTGGGAAATGAACGTTGTTACCATTGGTGAAATTTTAACTCGTGTCAACAGAGGCTGTTTCCAACTCATCTTTCCAGACAGTTAAGGGACAATAAATTTTATATAAACCGGGCCCGTCTAAAGGTCTGAAAGCATTCTTGGGAGTGTAACAGCGGCGGCAAAGGTAGATGTCTGTTATCCAATAGCGTGTACCGATTACTGATGTTCCTTTTGAAACTAACGATTATTAGTTTTCGTAACGAGGGAGAATGGAACATTATACGACCATTCTCTCGATCAAGATCTCCGTCCGTTCTCGCCCGGTAGGCATGAAATATCTGAAGACTGACCAGCACTGACTGCGGAATTAGGTACTTAAGGAATGATACCAATATTTAATTTTTTAACGTAGTTTTTAGACTCAAAATTAGTTGAGATTTATGCCTGGTGAGTTGGAATAAAACCGATGCATGTTATGTCTAAAATTCTGAGAGTGAACAGCTTTAACTACTCCACTCGATCTCATTCAAGTGAAATTTTTGAGATTCCCCGGAAGGCATGAAAACAAGTCCATGACGAACGAAGTCGTGTCCAATATTATCACCTTGCTTCAAGCCACTTGGACACCGTTATCGGCGCGGTGAATGGGGCAGCTGCAGCCTGCAGCCCGGAAACTGCTGAAACACAAGGGCTTTTGGAATGTTGGTTATGTCCGGATTCAAAGTAAGTCTATTATCATTTTGCCCCCTTTCTTCGGTTCTTTACTCAACGCTACCCCTCGTTAGCGAGAACCTCATGTGATTTCTCCGCCAAAGTCATCCGGATACTCCACCCGTCGGTGGTTCTCAGTACCAGCGATTTTGAGACGACCATTACCAGCCGCTTCTGAACTCGTAGAGGATACCACGATGTATTCTCGAATCCCTCAAGTTCGTCCATATACCTCCTTTCATTCTCCCCGTCCTCCTTGTTTCCCGCATCATCATCATTCGCCGAATGCTTTGACGCGTCACATTGCTCGCTGCAGTTCCACCTTCCTCTCTCCATCAGCACGCACCAACGCCGTTCTTTCCACTCCTCAGTTCGCCATAAGCTGAGGGCTCACCCCACCATGACGTCCAATATGAAGCCAGCCTCGCTCACAACTCGTCATCAAGTTGCTAACCGCCACTCGATCTTCTTTCTTCATCCAGTTGGCGCCAGTTGTTTGCCCTCTTCCACAGCTACCGTCTTTATGCTAAGGAAGGTACGTCAACCCCTCCATCTCATTCGGGAACGAAAAGCTTACCTTGCCGCCAGGCTTATCCCTCACCCTTCCTCAGACCAAAGTGAGGAGAGGGATCGAGGACGGTGGGCGAGAGCTCCGCCACACGAGTACGTGAATCTGTCCGCTATTCACGCAAGAGACGACTCACTCAATGTGATTAGCGCCTAACCTATCAAAAACACACTCGACCTCGGACGCGCCGGGGGTCGGCAATGCGAAATGTAGTTAAGGATGTGGCGAAGTGGGGGCTACCAGAAGCATGTGAGATTCGATTAACGGTGGGAGACATAATGGAAAGCTTACTCAATGTCAATAGAACCCCCCGTTGTTGTTCGACCTTTCCTCCACCTGTCCAGACGTGAACATCTCATGCCCTCGACGGTAGAAATGACTTACTCAACGTGATTAGCGCCCAACTAGCCCTCGATGTCATCGCGCGTGCCCCGCTGCACACCACACAAAGATACTCGACGCCGGACGCCCGGGGGTCGGTAATGCGAGAGATGGACGAGTAGTTGAGGTTGTGGGCGTGGAGTGGGAGTTACAACCAGTAAGTGATATTCAATTTACAGTCTGAAACACGACAATGGACTTACTTGGCCTTACAGCGCCCCCTCGTGGTCGTTGCAAATTTGCCGATATTAGGGATGCTCACGGTAACGTTTTTTGGCCGTTTTTCAGTTTGTTTTTCATCTGTTTTTACTGCCAACTCAAATATTTTTGCGGGAAAAACAGACGAAAAACAGTCAAAAAACAGCCAAAAAACGCTACCGTGAACCTCCGCCCCCCGGAATTCTGGAAAAACAGCTGAAAAACAAGTTTCAAATGAGTTCGGCGTGACGGCTTCTGCTCAACTCCGCCTGATCCAGCATTGAACAACGCAAAACATGGGTAAGTAAGTTGACAACACACTTGTCAGTGTGTCACCCAGACTTCAGTTTAATTTAATTTAAATTTTGCAAGTCCTTCTGGACTTGTGTCAATGGCAGCATAATATGGATTCCTTATCTACAAGAGAAAAAAATTATATAGAAAGGTATACCAACTACATAGAAGTAGGCAGGCAGGAGCAAGGTACACTTCTCCCCCTCAATAACCCCTAGCCAATCAAAAGTTGCCCTCTGCCCGGTACTGCATGCATCGTGGCTTGCTTCATGGACGTGGACTTGGTGGGGGTACTCGCGCGTTCACACTGGTGTCCGCATTTGGTTCATGGTTGCATTTGGGTTGGCGTCTGCGTTTGGATGTGCATTTGTGCTTGTGTTTGTGCTCGCATTCGGGTGGTATATGTGGTCGTGTTGGTGGCCGTCGTGGATATGGGGTTCATGGTTGTGGTTGTAACGTGGGGGGTGGGTTGGCGGGGATGGGCAACCAACGGGCGATGGTGATGAAGAAAGAGGGATGGGTGACGTGTGACATCGCACATGTCGGAGACTGAATTCTTCAATGAAAAACAAGATGAAAAAACGAACGAAAAACAGAAAATTTCTGAAAAACACCTCTCAGAGGTGTTTTTCGGTTTCATCTTGTTTTTGAGCACTTTTTGAGTTGTTTTTGATGTTGTTTTTTGATTGAAAAAAAAGATCAAAAACAAGCCGAAAAACGCTACTGTGAACTACCCTATTGTTTCCACAAGCTTGTAACAGGTAGAAATCGCCTCATCTCGTCATTCACGAGTGATCCTATACAAAGTGTAAGTAACATTTATGTGCTAACAATATCGCGAAATACGACTTATGCGGTAGTACATCGTTTCACATTGGCTCTTCCGCTGCAGAGAGTGCTGTAATGCTGAGTTATAACGATGTACATGATATCTTCTTTGTGTGCTAGAGTGATTTTACTGCAATGACATCAAACCAACCTCACTAACCCCAGGTACGTATACCCAAAAAACCGCTCAGCTTTGAACGTTCCTAATGATGTTACTCAGGCTCCCTAGTGTTCGCAGGTCCAGTCTACAGGACTGAAAATACACAT
>KN838724.1:4141-19107 GCA_000827195.1 Laccaria amethystina LaAM-08-1
CTTTGACAATATATACCCATGTTTAGTGTATTTTCCAACACCCTGTGCTGAGGTGTTTCTACTCTAAAACACCTGTAGTGTAATATTTCGTGGTAGTGTTGTCTTTTATAGGCTTCAAGCATATTGAAGTGACCTGTTCATGTGCCGACTGCAATTTCTTCTACCATAGACTGCACATTTCTTAGATAAATACTTTAATCAACTGGACAGGGCTTGTCCATTGATCCTTGTAATCATTGTAAATGTATTAAATAGTACTGTTGGGCTTTGTATGTAAAATGCTAAAAATTCGCATTTTTAGGAGTGTATTGTTACACTCCGTATCACCGTTGCTGCTGATTAGCATATTTCCCTTGCTTACTCAGGAAGCTGTGGTTGGCAGCAACGTTGTGGTGGTACCGTGTCAGCGCCATGGGATCTAGCTGGATGATGAAATCATAATCATCTGTAGGGTGAATGAACATTGACTGTGAAAAAATGGTCAGCCAACAAGGTGAGATACCCTTCAAGAGTTCGTACCTGGACATTCAATTGACCCTGTTCCAACCCTTGCAAGTAGTCCCAGGTTGCCTTCACCGAAGTTCAGACTCGGAAAGCAACCATCGTGTCAGGTGGGACATCCACATCCGCCCATCGCTGTCAACTTCTGTTGATATTGACCACACACCCTCAGTTGAGCCTTTAGCTATGGGCTTGGATGATTCCGGCCATTTTGGCCGGTACAAATGAACGAACAAGCCATCTTCCCATTTCCATTCGGCTAAGAACCAAATAACAGTTGCAAAGCCACGTTCTTTACTATACCAGCCAGGACCGGATGTGACGCAGCTTGTTCAGAATCAGCATTGATCATGAGCTTGCCTCCATCTCCAATGAAGAAGTGCGCACAGATGATCTCCACAGCGATATGACCGTGTAGCAGCCAATGCTTGACGAGACGGACAGTACTGGAGAACACGGTATACCTATGGCAAAGAGCAGCAATTGCTTGATGATGGCGGGGAGCGTGAATGAAGCGTCTGATGTACAGCTCCTTGGCCAGAAGACCCTCAGAATAGTCTTTCCCTTTCGTCATCACGATATGCGACATGGCATTTTTCTTGTCATTGATGATGCGATCGAAAAGTGTTGCTTCTCGGTCGTGCCATATCCAGGCGGAAAAGGCCCAGCCTTCCGAAGTAACGATCTCCAGACATGCTTTATCGATAATCTCGGAGTCCTGTGTGCCATCACATACCACTACTCTCGCTTTCAGGTCAGACAGGGATTCCATGAGGACCAACGCAAGCCTCTCGAAGAAAGTGAGTTTGCGGCCTTTTTGTGGTCTTTAGACCGGTTTCGGTCTGCAGCGGTTTTAACCGGTTTATGACCGGTCTTTAGGCTGATATTTTGCAATTTTAAATCCGTAAATTTATTTACATTATAATTAGCTTTAGAATAAGCCCAAGAACGTGAAATTCTGTTGGGAATTGGTGCTTCTGTAAAATTAATCTGGTACATCTATTATTTTCCACGGCCTTTACGTTTCCAATTATATCTCCGTCGGTCTTTAACCAATTAATATACTCTTTTGTATCCGTATTTAAATTCGTATTAGCTTTAAAAAGAGCCTAAGAACGTTAAATTCGGTAAGGAATTAGTGTTTCTATAAAATAAACATAATACATCTACAATTTTACGCAGTATTTTACGTTTTCAGCCATATCTCTGTCAATTTTGGACCAATAAATACGTTCTTGGGTACGTTTTAAAGGTTATTTAATGGGCTACAAAAGACCGGTCCTAACCGGTCAGGACCGGTTCATCTTAACCGGTCTTTTGCGGTCTTTACATCTCAAAAATCAAAAGACTGTAACCGCAGGTCCGGTCTTTTGCGATCTTGGTCCAGTCTGGTTACGGTCTTTTTCCGGTCACGAGACCGGACTTCCAAACACTAAATAACATCGGTAGACATCTCCAACAAAGCTCCAAGAAAACTCATAATAGGCGAGGGCAGGATGACGGGCGGAATTGATGGGTTACTTTGAGGGATTGGTTGTGGTTGGAGGATGTTGTGTGTAAGGTGGCTTGCAAGGCGTGTGAATGTCACAACACCATCTAAGGTGAGGTGTCGAAGTACCAGATCCGCCTGGAGCTTGTTGAAGGCGTTGGTGGCTGGTAACATTGGCAGTAATGTGATGTGAATGCAGCGTGCACTTTATAGGGGTTTCCACACGTTGGGTGGCAGGTCACATTTTTTCATTATGGAAAGTGCCACCGTAAATGATCGCCGTTATGCACGCCGTAACTTCCAATTCCCAAACTTACTGGGAATGCCGCTGTCGTTTCCAGGAAAGCCAGAATGACTTGTGGCATGTCTGGGACTAGTGTTGCCAGAGCTTGGCTTGGCTGAGCCACGCGAGCTGAGCCAAAAATAGCCAAGCAGAGCTGTTGATACAGAGTGTAACAATACACTCCTAAAAATGCGAATTTTTAGCATTTTTACATACAAAACCCAATGGTACTATTTAATACAATTACAATGATTACAAGGACCAATGGACAAGCCCTGTCCAGTTGATTAAAGTATTTATCTAAGAAATGTGCAGTCTATGGTAGAAGAAATTGCGGTCGGCACGTGAACGGGCCACTTCAATATGCTCGAAGCCTATAAAAGACAACACTACCACGAAATATTACACTACAGGTGTTTTAAAGTAGAAACACCTCAGCACAGGGTGTTGGAAAATACACTAAACATGGGCATATATTATCAAAGGATTAAATTTATTAATACGATGAAAGACGCATATGTAAATAAATGTGATGTGAGCCAGACACGTGAAGTCAGAAAGTCACGTGTGGAAAATATTATGCAAGCAAGCTAGATTAGTCGAACTCGTCACACGCATGACTTGTCACACAAAAAGAATACCTCTGATATTATGATTACCTCGAGAAATTAGGTTTTAGAAAAATATTAGCTTTCCTTCCTAATTAAAATAAGAGAAGGCTACTGATGCTAACTACAGTACAAGTATGAAGCCTATTAATAAAAAGAAACTACTAAAGTACAAGGTTTGTGAACATGCGAACCATTCCTGGAAGTTGCCGTGCGTGCATCAAAAGTGATGCATCGTGTCCCACAACTGTGTGAAAGTACAAACACTAAGAATAAACAGCTCAGACACGTCGGCCGTAACGGAATGTGAGATGAGCGACAATGGAAAGATCAATTTCATTGGGTTCACTGCCGCTAGCAGGAGTAGTGTTTGAAAGTCCGGTTATGTCTGGTTATTGGGTGCCCATGGGCTCTAACCGAGACCAAGACCAGTTAGCCTTCGTTGCCAAACCCAAAATAACCTAACTGGACCGAAAATAACCGACCAAAACCGGTTAGTTGCAGTTATAACCAGTTAGGACCGAAAAAATAAATAATTGTTTAAATTGGGCACAATTGTCCATATATGTCTTAGTGTTGTTGTGCTATATATTTGAAAAGCTGACCTGGGGGTGGTTTTGCAATGACAAATGCAAAAAGAATGCCAGATTTAGAGTAGGTGGTGAGCCCGCACGATCCGGGCTGCAATTGGATTGATCCATAATTGCCTTTTTTGGCAGGTGGGGGGGAGGGGAGGTGGACTTTGAGAGTCATTAACCGAAAAATATAACATTGTGTCCCCAATTTTTTTCTTCCATACCCCTTGGTCGTAGCACCAAGTATCTTTGGTGGGAAGTTGCTTACTGTATTTTTGACAGGACCATTGGATCAGCATTACACTGATGTCACGATTATGATGAGAGTTCACTCTTTATTTCACATTTGACAAGCAATGTTTTTTCAACTTGGCGGTGGAAGGGCCAGCATTGAAATTCACCCTGAAACATTGCTGAGTACCAGTTACTCAGCATCTTTTGCGCGAATACCAACATCAGGCAGAAGTATAATATCCTGCGCTTGCGATTCCATTCTTATTATCTGGACAGGCATCTGAAATTACGCCTTATGATCCCAGGTGCAGTTGGCGGGATCAGAAAACAAGGGTGGGCCCCTTCCAGACTCTTGATATGAAAAAGATGCACATCTCAGCTTCTACACCCCAAATTGCAAGACCAGTACATGATTTTATGCCGGTTGCAAATTTGAAGGAGTGTCAGTTGCCATCCCACAAAGTATTTCAAACTCCTATTAAAGACTTGGTTTTCAAGATGTTCAGATCAGCAGCAGGTCCTGCCTACAGAGAACCTAGATTGATTTAGGAGACCGATCCTGATAGGATGTGTTGCTTCATTTTTATGAGGAGGTTTCACATGAGACTGTAAGTAGTAAATATCTCTCTCACAATCAAACAGTCAAGTTTACTCCATACCTTTCTGGCCATGACTCCAGCATGTCGCAGCTGCCCAATGCCCATGCTGTCAAAAAAACACCAACATGTTTTTCATTGCGAAATTTGGGCATTCTGAACCAAACCGGCGATTCCCTGCCCAGACCTGAAGCATTCATGTTACACACTTCGCAGCGCAAAACACATATTCACCAAGGGGCTGGCGGAATGTGGAATTTGCATAGACAGTCACAAAAAAAATTAGAGCACTCTCGGCTTACCCCCCCCCCCTCTACGCCCAAAAAAAGGAAATTTTCCGACTTCCTATGTCAAAAACATACTCCTTTAGGTAATATATTACATTTTTCAAGTTTCTGTGTTTCACACTTGAGACAGGGCCCAATACGTGCCTGGGACAAAGGTACCTCCATAATCGTAAATACATGTACAATAAGAAAACAATTTGGCATCCCAAAAACATTGATTATCAAATGTTCAAAATGAAGAACAATAAGGGCATCAACCACATCTAATTTGCATATTTAAACAATGTCCCGAGGAAATAGTCTTGGTAGCCATTGCAACCTCACCCAGCTGAAGGTCATTTCCATTGTTTTATTCTAAAAAATATCCAGTCAATATGACTGATGTTCTTATTGTTCAACAATTTGAAATTTTGATAATCAATATTTTTGGGATGCACATAGGCTTTTAAATTATTATTCTACAGGTGTCGACAATTATGGAGGTACCTTTGGCTAGGTCACAAATTGGCTCAGGTGCCATGTCTGGAACAAAATAATGCCTAATTGGGCATTATTTAACACCGGTTTCGGAAAATCAAAATTTAACACCCAATTGGGATTGCCATAAAAAATAACACCCAAATAGGCAGGCAGCCTTTAGCACACACGACCTTTCCACTCTTCCACAAAACCACTGTTTGCACCACAGGCTGAGAAAAAAAAAAAGTATTCTATGTTCATCTCTACTTCTGTGGTCAGTATAATTTGATAAGGAAGCTACCTCAAATCGACATAATGTTGTGTTTTGAAGCCTGGGATAATTTAACACCTGATTGGAATTAATGCCCAAATAGGCAGCTGCTGTGAATCAGTTCACTACCTATGGGCTTTCCTCCTTGTGCTTTGCGCCGCAGGCTAGAAAAATATTTGAATAGCTCCCTTTATTTGTGACAAATTATAGTATACACTAATTTGAACCCAGAATGCATTTTTGGACCATTGGGAAGAAAAATTCAGTTGTTCTGAGCATGTAAAGTCAGTTTTACTGGATGCAATTGCTTGTCAAAGTATGAATCCATGCTAATAAAATATCTCAGGGTATGTGGAAGCAATTCCCATGCAATGCTCTTTCCTGATAACATATTGGCATGCTCCAGGCAACCAAAAAAAAGAATCAATGGGTAAAAAAAGACTGTTGTACTGCTATAAAATGTTGATACATGAGCTGGTGGTATGTTATTAATATTTCCTAACATACTCTTGACCTACAACTAGTTGTAAATAAAATACCACTTTCAGGATGATTATTCCAAAAATTTTTCATTCAAAGGTAAATTATAGTGCTTGGTGGCTGCAAAAGTTACATGCTCAATCTATGGGATCCCCCCTTGCCCCCCACAGCCTAATTTTTGAACAATTTGAAAAATCTACGGCTGTTCCAGACATGGCTCCAGAGCCCACAAATTGGACCCTGTCTCAAGTGTCACCCCCATATCCACACAAGACCAAGACTTTGATGCACAACTAACGGTTCATGCATTTCAAGTTGATCAGCGAAATAATTACATCTCCTCCCTCTCTCTCAACCAACTTGAAACTGACTACCTCCCCACCACCGTCACACCTTCAGTACAATTGCAATCGTTTTTAACTGCATGTACGTGTGTGCCGGCTGCCGTTATCGTTGCCTTCTATAACTTAACGGAGAATACAACCGACGTTGATGCACCTTCTTCCGGGCGCCTTCACACATTTGGGGCACCCAAGCGTGTCTGCCGTACACCAATTGCTTTTTGAGCGTTATTTGGGCTTATTGGAAGCTTTTTTTTAGTAGGTCACAAAAAAAAATTCGACCCCCGAGCGGACCCCCCCCCCCAACCCTATATACGGGATCCACGTTCCACCAGCCCCTTGATATTCACCGCCTTTGAGTCCGTACGTTGAAGCCGGCAGACCCTTTAAATTGTTTTCTGCTACCTATTTAAGTAGGTGTGCCGCATCGATAATATTAAGTTGTGACCGTCGGGAACGACTTACAGTTTCATCAGAAGGTTTTGAAGGCGGTGCCATTCCTTTCGAAATGTCCGACGTTTTCCAAGCTGCCAGTCAATCTATTTGTATGCGCCAGATGAGTGCGATGGCGACATCGTGTGAAGTTGACCAAAGACTCACAAACCACAGCCCAAAAACCTTTCAAAGGACCAAGACACAGCGACGTTTTTCCAAGCTCAAGCACCTTCATTTACTGCCTGGTAAGTCATCGTGCACCAACACTGAAGATGAAGAGTAATGACCTTCACTTTAGAATCTTTACTACCCTTTGAACAAAGTCCGCTGTTCTCCGCTGTCACCTAGAACTTATGTTCACGCACTGACTCTAGTCATGGCTGTCTTCGTCAACGGTCAGACTCTCGTCGTCAGCGCTATTGGCCCCGGAAAGCTCCACTTGCTCTCTTACCAGAGCAACTCGAAAATACAGAACCACGTCGGTTACATCTCGACCAGCAAGACTGGCGAGACGAGGTTCGTTATTTCCCACAGCTACACGTTCGAGAGCTTCGCCTTCTTCTGGGAGGGATCCAGCGAGGCTGTGTACGGCATTGGAACGTCTTTGGTTCGCCAGCCAGTTGGAAAGAGCTGGGACAGCGCCTCCGTGGCTAGCTGGGGTGGCGCCACCATCACCACTGCCAATGTCACCTCCCAGGTGACCAGCGCCGCTACCCGCGACAATCAAATTACCGCTTTTATCATCCCCGACTTGATCTAGATGTGGGTTTGAAGGTGTCAATGTTGAACTAGGAGAAGTGGTGTGATGTTGGCTTGTATTGTGAGAGATGGTGTACTTTAGTTGAAGATACAAACTTTATGAATACGATCAAGACCTTGAACGAGTGTGACCTGCTGGCACATCTTCGCTTGCGACATTTGTCTCTTGCTGATGTTCCTGGGGTTCACCTTCCGCACTAGTATCTGTATTACTAGTAGCATACATAAGTAATTTATTGCCATTATATTGAGAACCGGTGGATGAAAGGAACGAAGCATGGCGATTATGAGAATGATTCCCGGTGATGAAGCCAAGGATGAAGCAGTGTCATGTGCCGCTTTCACAGGCAGGCGGATCGGCGGCAGTTCGGACTCTCGAAATAAGGAACGTCCTCCAGTCATGTCAGGTTAGTGCTTACATAAACCGTGCCTTAGCTTTCACGTTGACTATGGATCAAACCCTGGATGTAGCCCTTCGTGATTTCGATGGAAATATCTTATCGAGTTCGCTATTTGACGGATCGCCGAGCGTTTGCTGCCATTCTAACCACCTTCGTATCTTCTAGGCTTCTGGCAGTATAGGATCATCGATTGGGAGCTGTTCTACAGCTGCCTGAGGTCCGTTATCTACTCAAACGAAGATTGGGCAGTTTTTCGTTATGAAGCAGCCACTCCCGGGCAGCATGGGGCTCTATGTCCTCCAAGCCCAGAAATGCCTGAACCAGGGACATACATACTCCTCCGCCTAGGTATGTCTAGGCTGGTTGCCTCCTTGACGCCATGTATGATCCTGTGTAGATGGCACGCCGATTAACGTGGGTTGGACCACCCTTGCAGCTCGCGTCCGTCACCCAACCCTCTCCAACACTGCTACACGAGTAATTTACACACCCCAGCGAGACATGTAACACATACCTGACCTATGTTCGCAGACGGAGCACTACCAAAGGCGTGTACGTGCCCGCGATCTATGTTGTCTTATCTCAGGTCTCCCGGTCGTCAGAGGTGATTATAGCCGATTTAAGGCAGCGCACATTTTCCCAAGAGCGCATGACATCCAGGTGAGTGATTATTCTTCCGTTCGTTCGGTCCTGACATTGTATCCCAGTGGGTCAGTAGAGGCTTCCCAAGTCGTATCACAGATCCTGCACCTCTTGCAGAAGTTGGAGGGCCCACGAAAATCGACTCTATCCAGAATGTGCTGTTGTTGCGTAGTGATTTGCATGATGCATGGGACAGCTACAAATTTGGTGTCAATCCTGATGTTTGTTATGTTTTTCGCGCATTTGTTACGTACGTTCACACAGCAAGTTACAACAGCGTGGTTATGTCGTCACCCCCTTCGTTGCGGGCTATGACGACATTGCAGGTAAGGTCCTGAAGCTGGACCACTTCCAAGATCCGGATATGCGTCCTCTCGACGACCTCTTGCGTGACCACTTTCTTCAAGGTGTCCTCAAGAATATGAAAGGTCCTGGAGAACCCACCTGGGATTATGAGGATGCACTCGGGGGTGGCAGGATGGATCTGTCGAGGCAGGACATTTGGGGTGGGACTACAGGTCGACAGCACTTGGAATTCGAACTGGCACATAGATTGCACGGGGTCCTCGTTGCACAGGAATCTTCGGGCTGGTTATCCGTGTGATTGTAATAAACACGGTTTTGCTTCTAGTGGGTGACTGTCCCAAAGGCTATACATTATACAGAGCAGTAGTATCCTTATTGTCACGTTACAAAGTTATAAGCGCTTCGATAGGTGTCACGACCGTCACGTCATGGTCGCCCGCTGCTCCATTCCAGTGCGTCTCTTTGTTTCGGACTCACTGAAGGACCAATCTGTCCTTGTGCGCTCGGTGACCACATAATCTGTGGGCTCGAATTATGGTCTCCGGGGCGGTCCGATCCTAACTCATTTCAATAAGCAAACCCCGTTGCCTCTTCTTCTTGACTTCTGGATGTTCCCGGCGTCATTCACTAGAAGCGTCAAAATTGGTCTGTGGCGCTTTGCGTTCCCAGGTGCATTCGACCAGGGCGAGACGAAAACCGTTGGGCTTGGGTTCGAAATTGAGGAGTCTGGCTGGCCCAAAACCGTGACGGAAATCTAGACGCGCTAGTGCTGCCCTGAGTCCTGAGGCTCATATGGATTCTGCAAGATGGACTCGCGGCAGTTCACTTTATCATCTTAACCTCGGATACGAAGTTACTCAAAGCTTTCAGAATGACTCTTATGGGAAAATGACTTCCTTAAAAATTTGCGGTATCCACGGCACTAGTTTGAAGTTGAATGAATCACCGTCGAACAGCGCCCACTGAACCGGTACGATACCAAGAAACATTTGTTTCGATGGACATATGAATCGCGGAATGGGTCGGAGGTATAAAAACGTCGGGATCACAGATGATTAGCTGTATCGCTCTCAAGACGCCATGTTGTCGCCCAGTTTCAAACAACTGCTCGCTTTTTTTCCCTTCCTCTTCCTCTTTTCCATCGTACGGAGGCGAAACGCACAGAAAAATGCCAATCCCCATGGTCTTCCGTACCCTCCTGGTCCAAAACCTCTCCCAGTGCTCGGCAACTTGTTTGATTTGGCCCGCGAGAACGAAAGTCAAGCATACCTCCGCCTAGCACATAAGTACGGTACTGCCCTCCCATAAGCCACCCTTGCACCAATGAAGTATTTACCCGTCTAGGCGATCTCGTGTTCCTCACCGTACTTGGGAAGAATGTGCTTTTCGTAAACTCTTTTAAAACGGCGAACGACCTCTTCGAGAAACGCTCTTCAAACTACTCCGATCGCGCTGAGTCTCAAATGGTTAATCTGTGAGTCCAACGTGCTCTATCAAATGTTTGCTGATGACGATTAGGATGGGTTGGGATTGGAGCTTTGGTCATATGCGCTACGGTTCGTGAATCAACACTGGGCACTTTCGGAATCGCAATCTCATCCACCGGATTTCTCTTTTCAGGGGACCGGTGGAGATCTCACCGCAGAATGTTCCATCAATATTTCCAACAATCCGTTGCTCACACTCACTGGCCGGTCCAGAGACGTGAAGTTCACACACTTCTTCGGCGGCTCCTCGATTCACCACAAAACTTAATAAACCATCTACGTTAGTGCGTGAACCTGCTATACGTCCTTACGAGAAGGTACCTCTAACGGACATATAGTAATGCTGCTGCTGTTATTATGGGCGTCGTCTATGGTATAACTGTCGCGCCGGAAAACGACCGCTATATAACGATCGCGGAAAAGGCCCTTGAAGGAATGTCAAAAGCAGCGAACCCGGGGGAATTCCTTGTTGATATCATTCCCATTCGTGCGATTCGTTCTTCTAGTTGCAGGGTATTACTAACGCTCTTCCTGATCAGTGAGGTACATCCCGTGCGTGGCGTGCATTATAAAAAAGTTATTCGGACAACTTACATAGTTCTGCCCTGCAGCGAATGGGTTCCGGGGGCGGGCTTCCAACGAAAGGCCCGTGAGTGGCGGGAAGCTGTGATTGAAATGAGGGATGCGCCATATGCTGTTGTCCAGACTGCTTTGGTGTGTCTCCCGCTCTCAATCAGCTCATGTAGTCCCTGCGCCTGATAATATCACTAGAAAGAGGGTAAGGCCACTCCGTCGTTTGTGACGAAAATGATCTCTGAGTTGGAGACCCAACAAAACTCAGAGATCCAGCTTGAGATTCTCAAAGGGTGTGCGGGGCTCGCATATGCAGGTAACGTCTGTGTTATCGTCATTTGTCCGTTTTCGTTGAAGTCACCTTCTCAGCTGGAGCAGAAAGCGTGCGACCCAATAATATTGCGTTCTTGTAGCCCTTAGCTGACCAGTGTTTCCCGTCCAGACCGTCTCCATGCTGTCCTCTTTCATTTTAGCGATCGTCACCCACCCTGAAGTGCAGGTTAAAGGACAGCGCGAAATTGATGGCGTTGTTGGTCGCGAACGACTTCCAGACTTCAGCGACCGACCTTTTTTGCCCTATATTACTGCCATCGTCAAGGGAGTTTTAAGGCATGTACTTTTTAACTATCTTTCGCTTCCGGCTTATGCCTTCCCCAGGTGGAATCCGGTTGCTCCGCTCGGTTCGTCCCCGTTCGATATGTACTATTGAATCTCACCTGAGAATTTTCAGGCCTTCCTCACATGGTCACCCAAGATGATGAGTATAATGGATACTTTATTCCTGCGGGAACAGTGGTCGTCGGGAATACATGGTAAGCACATCCTATACCAGGTCTTGTGAAAACACTCTGACCGGTAACTCAGGGCAATTCTTCACGACCCAGAAACATTTCCTGAACCAACGCGCTTCAATCCCGATCGTTTCATGGACACCGACCTCGACGGACAGCAATTTTCTCCAATGGACCCCCTCTCCTCGGCATTCGGATACGGCCGCCGGATTTGTCCCGGACGCTATATGGCCGAAGCACAAGTCTGGCTCTCTGTTGCGTGCATGCTTAGCGCCTTTCACATTAGTCCTGGAGTTGAGAGAATGGGCATGCCAATCAAGACCACTCCCGCCTTTTCCTCAGGTTTGATTTGGTACGTGCTCTATGGTCGTTTCGCCCGGGAAATGGGAAGTTAAAAAACCGGATTGTAGTCACCCACTTCCTTTTGATTTTTCGATCACTCCGAGGGGGGACTATGTCAAGACGTTATTGGAAGAGAGCAAACTTGAACATTAGATTTTTTACTATAAGGCCGTCTGAATCTTGTCCCCTCATAGGATTTTCTCTTGTGCTGGGTACTTTATTTTGCACCATATTGCGCGTAATGTCCTGCTCTGTTTCTTACAGCTAACGAGGTATCGATAGACCAATTCCCACAACGCTCCGCTTAGTGATTTTGTTTAGTTTTGGAGCAAGCCAAACAAGGCTCCACAACCAGGTGACCATTCCGTAATTTCTGCTCGTTGCGTACCTTTGTCTCCTTGCAATATGCCGCTCCATTTTATACTCAATTTTGAGGAATTTTTGCGAACAGCGCAGGTAACTAGCAAGCAAATATGACGTCGATATTGAGGCAGGCAGTGGCATAAAAGGTGCGTGGTTGTAGCACTGGTCTTCCAACCGCAATGGCCAATAACTATGATGATCCGCTCAATGATTTCGAGCAGGCTGAACTTCAACGTCGGTTCCCTCATGCTGGGTACTGGTTTGGAATGCTTCCCGCCCATCCACAGATCCATCACCCCGGGTTGAATGACATCCGAAACCACCTCTATCATCCGATCCCTGGTCCTCCTCCTCTTCATTTACCTCCAATGTACCAACCTCCCATTGGGCCAGCTGCTGCCATTCCACCTCTGATGTATCCTCCTCCCCCTGGACCTCCACCCGGATACTACCGCCATCCACCTGCGCCCACCGCACCTCCTCGCCCACCGCACCTCCTCGCCCACGAGGTTCAGATTTGTCTCTTTCAATGTCATTCATGACTGATCATCTTCAATCAGAGGTTAACGTCGCACAAATCAGCGTGTCAATTCCCCTCAACACCGCCGTGGTAGGGGGTGTGGTCACGCGGGTAACCTTGCGCTTGCCCACCGATCTCTCCTTCCAGGATTTCTTCTCGCGTGTGTGCGCTCGGATGGATCTTGATCCGCTGGAAGCTCTATTGGGGTACAAGTACCCTGGAGACCTTGCTCGCCAACCTCCGTACCGCCTCACAACTAACGAGGAGCTCCGAGAGGCAATGGCAAAAAGAATCGAGAAGATTAAGAGGGCGCGGACTAGGGAGGTTTTTATGGAAATTCACAATCTGGTTTGGCTTCCTTTCTGGACCTGTTGTTCGTAATTGATGTCTCACTCTAGCGGCCTGCGCAGCGTGCCGCTGCAGCATCTACTTTGGGTCGCAAGGGTCGGAATTCTACCTCGCAGCCATTGAATTCCGAAGAGCCCGACACCACCTTAACATTTATTAAGGAGTTACGAGAACTCAAGCGGCGACTGGAATGCCAATTGCACAAAGGACGCTACTGCTTCGTCAGTCCCATTAACGGTCAACATCAAGGATGCGACATTTACCAGTTGACTTTCTGGGCTAAGAAAATCGTATGTCTGTGTTCTTTTCACGTTTTTTTTGGTATCTCACTTTAAGTTCAGTTCTTGGGGCAAGCCAACTATCAATCACCCCCCTCCTCACTCGAGTTCGACCATGTACCAAAACGTATTCGTCGAGTGAAACCTGCCATATCATCGCAACCCGAAATCCACGTTCACATCCCCAGCAACATTATCGCCTCTTCGTCTAGTCGTCTTGATCAACGTTTCTCCCTTGTCAATAGTCATCGCTCCAACCCTACCAATTTTATGCCGTCATTAGATCTGATCGACTTGACAGCTTGCGACAATGAACCCACATCCGCTATTGCAGAATGTGAAGGCAAACGAAGGAAGGTTAAGGTTGAGGACAAGGAGAATAACTGGAAGCTTTAGGAAGCTTCAGCACTACCGTGAATTGCATTTGTATCATATGTACTACACTTTCAGTATAATGTAGATGATGTATCGTATATATAGTCAAAAATATCCACAATCATGGAACCAACCTCTGGTTTTATCGGATGTCACAGTTGAAAAAACGGCTTCCCAGAGGAGAGCATAGGGGTCGCATGTCGCCTCTCCAGATAGCTCACCTCGTGCATAATCACGATTGGCTCGGATCCATGCCTTAATCGCGGAAAAGGCCTCCTCTATTGGATTGAAGTCGGGTGAATAAGCTGGGAGAAATACAAGCCGCATGCCTCTGGTAAAGTTAAATTAGGACGTGCACATATCTAAACCTTTGTGCACACTGCGTACCAGGCTTCAACCATTTCTCTCAATTGCTCTGATTTATGGATGCTCGCGTTGTCCATGATAATGACTGAATTAGGAGCAGGGAATGGGTTCATATTATCCAGAAGACTGTCAACAAACTCGTTAAAAAGCTCTGAGTTGTATGAACGATCTATGATGTCAAGGTGCAAGATGCCACTGAGCGAGAGAGCAGGAAGAATAGAATATCTTGAAATTCAGGTGTTGAATAAAGAGGTCTGAGTGAAGAGCGAGCCGAAAGTCTTGAGGTTCGCTTACCGCTTCCCGCGTACAAAATAATCATGGCGGCGCGCCCGGGATCCAATTGGAGACCACGCGTAACCGCGCTTGGTGGTGTTACGATTGCAGGCAGACTCATCGAGAAAAACCAGTTGTTCTGGTTGGTAATTCTCTGCAATTAGTATTTGATATTCTGCACGTCGATCTTCATTGCGTTCCAGAGCTGGGCGCGTCACCTTTGTAAGTATGTTTCATTCCATCACATCAAGAAGCGTGAAGTTATGCGATACCTTTTTGCGTACAAACCCTCGTCGCTTGAGTGTCTCCCTGATGGTCCATTCTGATACAGATACTCCGCGGGCCTCTTGAAGCTCAAACTGCAGTTCTGAGATGTAGAGGTCCGGCGTTCATTCGATTACATCAGGAAAACTACACTTCACTTGTTGAGCTTACGTCACTTGAGATCTCACTTGAATCAGTTTGCCACTTGGGGGTACAGCCTTCAAACTCAAGTGCAATCCAAGTGACTCTAAGTGGGGATTCATGTCACTCAAGTCTTGCTCAAGTCACCAAGTCATAATTGCTCAAGAGACTTGGAATG
>KN838724.1:37974-57728 GCA_000827195.1 Laccaria amethystina LaAM-08-1
CAACTGGAATAACACAAAATTTGGGCAACCGCAACTGAAAAAAAGACCGGACTGCAGTCCGGTTCAGTTCGGTTCTATGGATTTTTCGGTCCATAGGACTGAACCTGCGAACACTATCTAAGGCTAGTACTACATGAGGGTGAACGAGGGGATGGCAGGGGGAGGGGTGGGGAGCACTCGCGTGTCATGGTTGTTGTCCGTCGTCGCCCATCTCATTCATTGCATCATCCTTGGTCGTCGATTGTCATTGTGCTCATCCGTCGTCACTGCTATGTCGCATCATTGTCATCACGTGACCATTGTTGTCTGTTGTCGTGAATGCGAAAGGTGGCAGAGGGCAAGGGGGTGATGTAGCAGTGGTTGTTACAATGGCCGCTGGGCATTGTAGCTATTAGACAGGAGAATGAGGGTGGTAAGGCATATGATGTACTCACTTGCCATCCGCATGCCATCATCGCTGTATGGACAACGTGGCACATCCCGAGGGGATCATGGAGGTGCCATGTTGTCTGCTCTATGTGCCGTCGACTGAGCGGACACTCGTTGTTGTTGTTGTTGTTGTTGTTGGTGTGTGTGTGTGCGTGCATGTACCAAGGTGGGTGTGACGACAGTGGTGGGTGGTGGCGGCTGTAGGCAATGTCGAGAGAGCGGCAGGGGGCGTTGTGGAAGACATGGCGCGCTGTGGCCATCTGGGTGTTGTTGCTGATATTCCGATGTGTGAGGTGGCGGTTGATGTGTGTGTCGCTTATCCCTTGGTGGGTGCTCACGATGCGGGGTGGTGGTCGCACAAAGGGTGGTGACGGTCACGAAGGGTGGTGTGGGGATGGTGGTGGTGGGAAGAGAATGTTTGTGTTTGTGTTTAGTTACAAGTTTTGTTTGGTTATGAGCTCTGTTTGGTTATGAGTTTATTTGGTTATAAGTTCTGGTAAAGACTGGTTAAGACCAGTTAGACCGGTCTTTTGTTGGTCTTTACATTTCCGAAATTGTGAGAGACTAAAGACCAGACCGCAGTTGTGGTCTTGGGCAGTCTTGGTCCAGTCCAGTCCCAGTCTTTTTCAGTCTTGGGACTGGACCACCAAGCACTAGCCTGATATGTGCTTATAAGCTGCTGCCGTACAGATTGAAGCATCTAGGAGCTCTTTTAAGATACCCAGGGTCATCTGAATGTGTGTTGTGCTGACACTGGAATCATTGAGCTGGCATACAGGACAGACAGAGGAGACATGCAGAGAAAGTCACATTAGTGTTTGTGTTTGGCCATTCAGACTCCAACATGGCAGTGTCAGCAAATGTGACAATGGGCTCAAAGGTCTTTGTGCTCTCTGAAGCAGTTTGGTTCAAATAAAAGCATATAATATATTTATGATACAGACTAGAGTGCAAAGACAAAATTTCAGAGTGTGGAAGGTCAAATTGATGGAGATATTCCAGGTGGATGAAAGGTGGGGGGTGGACAATGTGTGGGGCAGAGTTAGTAACAGTCATTTTGGCCAAGTGCTGAATTCATTAAAAAAATTGTAAAAAAGAGCTTTAAAAATGACAAAAAAATTCTCCTGGTATCTACAGTTATCCACCTACTAATGTTACACTGAATTTGTAGACATGAAATAGTGAAACGTGATAAACAAATTTTCGAACAAAACAGAGACAATATGATAAATAGGTATGCTATGTACAATCTGCAATTTATTTGAAGTAAAACGGAGAGGAATTGCGTACATAGTGAGACATTTGGTAAAGAGGTGACCCAAATAGTGTTTACAAGCCAATGTTACACATGGTGGGCAGGTGACCGGCACATGCCGTGATCATCGATAAGATCAGTCATCGTCGTCGTCGCTCGCACTGCCTTCAGTCCCTGCATCATCAACTTCATCACCGTCACTGCCAGTGTCATCCCCAGCTTCACTGGCACTTACAACACCACCCCCACTGTCCAAGAAGTCCTTCAAATTGGGCCTAGGAATCACTTTCAGAAGGGGCTTTGATTTTGGCTTCAATTCGGTAAATTTCTTCTTCATCTTGACTGCTGCAGCCTTCCTCTTGTCCGAAGCTGCTTTCATTTTTGCATTGTTGGCCTTGATAGTGTCCCATTCATCCTTTCGCTCCTTATCTGCCTCAGCCCACTCTTCCACTGCCACATCATAAGCAACTCGTCCTTCCTTCTGTTCCTCCTTTTGTCTCAAAACCTCACACACCTCCTTCTCCTTGGCCTGTGCAAGCTCATAGAATTCATCACCACTCAAAAGCTTGGCAAGCCCATCACCAACAAGCTTCATACCCTTTTTCTTCCCCTGCTTTTCTTCCTTTGTCTGTAGCGCTTTCCGAAGCCTCTCAGTATAAGCCTTGTTCAGAATGTTAGAGGCCTGGAGTTTGAAGGCATGTACCTCTGCATGAACATTCCGGCTCTCAGCCTCATGAAGTGCTGCGAGGAGGAGGAGCTCGTTTGACGTTGTGGGTTGGATCGTCAATGCAGCAGCTGTGGTGTTTGCGATGGCGGTAACCTGGGCCCTAGTTCGAGTGGTGGTTTTGGGCATGGGATCGGAAGATGTCATAGTTGTATGGGTGGTGAAATATGCGAGGTTGGTCTTCTTGAGGGCTGTAACAGTCTCCTTGAGGATGTCGAGATGAGTGGGTTTTTTTGATTGTGTGGGGGGTGTTATTGATTGCGTGGTTGTTGATTTTGGTGGATTCAATGTGTGTTCGGTCGAATGTGTGGTCGTTGATGTCAATGGATTTGATGGGATGGTTGAGTGTGCAACTGAGAGTGTTGTACGTGTAATTGTTGGTGTCGGGATGGTGTTGATTGAATGTGTACGACCAGTTGGATTTAAAGTTGACATGGATGGCCCGGGTGTATCCGCTCTCACGACACTTTCCTGCTCTTCGGCCAGTTGGGAATCGAGTTCATCTGCATCTTCAGAATCAGAATCAGCCCCCTCTAGATCTCGAAGCTGGTGCAACATGCCTGCAAAAAGCTTTGCTGCATCAGAAGTTTCTACAGGCAGGTTTGCTTCAAGCGAGGTCTCCTTGCTTGGAGCGAGCATATCTGGAGTGACAACATCTGGATTGAAGGGATGGATGCCTGTCTTGCGAAAGGCAGTCTTGATATTTCCGGGGGTGAGGGCCTGTCTGTATGTGTTTGTGATGACACTGAGAAAATTTGATTTGTTGATTGCCTTGCCAGTGTCTTGCAATAGCTTGTTGCGCTCCTTGCTAAGAAGAAGCTTGAGAATCACAAATATTACGACGTCGAGACCTTGGTAAATATGGGTGCCGTGTGCTGGGTAACAGATAACAATGATTTGATGGAGGCGCACAAGCAGAAGCAAGGCAACGGTATAATGCAAGTTGTGGCCGTCAATGACAAGTAACCGGTACTCTCTATTTGCCTTCTCTTGTGCTTGTTCTTCAAAAATCTTCATCCAGGCTGCCCCGATTTCGCCATCTGTCCAGCCTTTCTGCTGGTAGCCGATCCTAATATTGGATTAGCAATGGCTACATAGATTATAAAAGCTGAAGTTACATACAATGCGTTCAGCGGATTATTTTCTCCCCATTTGACCTGATATGCACTCCCCTTGAAGATGGTGGCAGGAGGTGTGCTTGTTCCATCAGCACAGATTGTCACTATCACAGTAATATTGTCTCGAGTTCCAGCACGCTGTTGATAAGGAGCAGCCTTTTTACGGCCGCCAAAGACATACTTGTGTTTGCCACCTCCCTGGGCTTGAATCCCCACCTCGTCGGATCCATAAATGTTGTGCGGCTTGATGTTGTACTTCTCGATGGTTCCACCCAGTAACTTCCACCAGGCATCGTTCGTGTGAGGGTTAGCAGCACACCCAAGCTTGCCTTCAAGAGGGCGAGAGCGGGAGATATTGAGCTTATCCGCATTCCATTGAGCAAAACGATAAGTCCAGTTCTGACCAACACCTGCCAGTGGGAACTTGTCACCGAGACGTGCTTTGCAGATGCTGTCAATGTGTTCCTTGAGCCGTGCATGACTGAGAGGGAAGCCTCAATCAGCCATTTCAACAATGAAGGCAATCACAATATTTTCTTCGCCATCATCAAGCCATCTTCGGTCCACATTGGCCTGCTGACAAGTTTTTCCACCTCCTACTAAACATTTTAGTGTCATATGGCTGAGTTTAACATGGTTGCCTGTCTCCGTGAAGCAAGTATCTTGTAATTCAATGCAAATCTGGCGAAGACCTCAGTGGGGGCTTGATTTGGAACAGTTCCTTCCCTGTTCTAAGCGGTAGGCAGAAATGGCTCGAACCATCCATACATCATGGACTCACTTGGCAGCAAGATGTTTTTTGAGGTTAGATTTTGCTTGACCACCCATGGAGAATGTCTGGAGGTTGTTAGAGAATTTCTGAGTCATTGGGTGGCATATATATACAAAGTGTTGAGTCCGTTGAATTAGCCTCCTTGCAGCCACCAGGTAAATCTTGCCAGAACAATCTACTGTGCTAAACCAGTGCAGGCCTTCTGAAACTTGTTCCAGGCATTGAGGTATGTTCCATCTACATGAATAATGAAAGATTGTACATGAAAAGCATGTTCTTTTTGCATAGTCATTCAAGTAGAATTCAAAATCATGGAAATTGGTACATCACATTAATAGATTAAGCGAAATTAATGAGTACTGAAGGTTCTTTAATATGCATAAACTTAATAACCTATTTTACATTCCATAGAACTATCATTTGAAAAAAGTTTCAGGTCAATAGCTGCACCCGTTCACTCAGTAGAGTGCAAAAACTGTCGAAGTGTAACACTGGGTGATTACATAACATTTGACAGTGGATGACTGTAACTATTGTGTAGTGCTCTTTGAGTTAAAATGTTAAAATGTTGAAATGTAGACCTGCCCAGGCTTGTGAAATGGATAATTTATATGGCTGTTCTCCCCTACCTGCCGAAAAAAAATCTATGTGACAGACATTTATCCCATGTGCCGAATTCAAAATTTTGGCAGGCATGTAACGTGTAACATGGCCTGACGAATTGACCGAAATAGTACAGTATCTTGTACATCCTCCTTCGGGGCCCGGGCTGCAAGCTCCATTTTATATTTATCTCCATTTATCTTATAGTCTACAAGGACTGTGTACCGTACATCGGTAGTTTGGCATTTTACTTTTTTTTACTTGTGCAAGCGGTTACAAGTGGCAAAAAGCGGAAAAGCCGCAAGCGAAAAAAGCCCAGCCCCAAATTTTAAAAAGTGCCCATTGTCAAATGGGCGAAAAAGCGAAAAACCAATAAAAAGATAATAGAAGCTTGTAAAAATTGCTAACTACTACATGTTCCCCAGCTACATTTTCTACAGAGTTTCCTGGAAAGACTACCAAACTTGGAGTGCACTAGAAAATGGTAAATACAAATGAATACCACCATAATTGATGAACATACCTATGATATCATTGACTGTTTCAGCCCGATCCATGTGCCAGCAAAGCCTTCTGCAGGGGATTAACTGCAAGTGTTGCCAGACAAGAGACTAAGTCAGTGCGGCAGCACAGGAGGGAGGAAACACAGCTGGTGGATGTGGAATGCGATTGTGGAAGGGAAGCGTTGGCGATGGTTGACGTGGACTTCAAATGAGTGTTTGGTTGTGTTGATAGAATGTTCGATTTCCTTCCATCATGTGGGTGTTGTTGCCACATCAGTACAATCTGAACTTCCACCCTTCTTCCCACCACCATCATCACTCGTCACTACAGTGGTCAACCTTGGCCAACGTCCGCCGCCACACAGCCGATACTAGCGCACGCTGCCTTGGATTGCCTATTTTGTCTACACATGCAGGCGCTCAGTACCTTAGGGCCTTGACAGTTGCTGCCCTGTTGCATTGCTGATGTGCTGGTTCAAGTTGATTTGATGGGTTCAAATCTAGTGGTGAACTCGAAGGAATGTTTGGTTTTATTAGGGGAAGGGTTTGTGATGAAATAGCATTAGATTTCTAGTAGTTCTACCTGTTACTTCTTGCATTGTATTTTCTTAGAGAGTAGCTTTTCTGCTTTTCTGCTTTTTCACTTTTGGCAAGCGAGAAAGCGGTTAAAAGCGGAAAAGTAAATGGCCAACTTGCTGATGACTAGTTACCCATTGTGACCTTCCAAAACGAGTACGCTTGCCGATTTGATTTCAACATAGATACCTCCCATCTCCCCACCGCTTTGCTCGATGGGGGCGGTAAAAAAACCTTCAAAGATGCACCAAAGAAAATAGTACATTCGAAACAAATGAATCGAGGCAAACTTGGTACAACTTGTCGAAAAATCACGATCCATTTACATCTAGTAGACTTCTACTTTCCACCCACGAATTCAAACACCCATTCCACCTGATCCTTGGCGCTGAGTTCAAGCTACAAGCTCGAGTTAATTCCTCATGCTCTCGAAGGTTGAAACGAGACTTACCGTGATGAGGGGTGGCTCTGTAGGGTTTATAAGCGGGGAAATCTTAATACCGAGGTCTGAATCGGCAACAAGGATTCTGTACGAGAGGAGAGTGTCAAACTCGACAATGGGGCGAGAAAGATGGCACTTTAGACTGACTTGGACTTGAATCCAGCCAAAAGTTTGAGGTACCATTCGTTCTTGGGGAAATCAAATACAATCACATCGATCAGGCTACCTTCCTTGAGATCGCCTTTATAGGCGAGGAAGGGGGATGGCCACTTGTTGGAGGGGCGCCCGATGATGCTGTTGCCATCTTTACCATGGTCAATTCGCCACTACAAGGGGCTGGTGAGGGACAGATGATCGAGCTCGTCATAAAAGTGATGTATTACCAGCTGCTTGAGGTCGTCGCCGGCACCGGGAGGGCGAAGGGTGACACGTCCCCCCTCATCAGTGAGACGGTAAGTCAAGAAGTGGTCGCCTGGGCCAACAACGACGATACGATAGATGCCGGGAGGCAGTTGAGTAAGAGTGGTACTAGCAGTAGTCATAGTGCTCTGAAGACTGAGATGAACTTGGGACCGCCGCTGGAAACAGGGTCGCTTTTATTGTCCACGGCGTATTGAGTCCGATGTTCAATTTGGTTGTGCTGCCCAGGAGGGTGGCATATCAGCAAGAAAACGTTCCCGTACGGGTACCCGACCCTTCTACGACAAAGGATCCCATTCTGTATCAGGATGATTCAAAAGCCGTTCTTGGAGAGTCCATAGAGTCTAATTTCAGTAACATCCCCTTTCCCGAGTGATGACTTTGGATATCGAGGGTACAAACTTTAAGTATAGTACAGCATCCGCGATAAGAAGTGAAGGAAAGTGTGAAGGAACTGAAGTTTGGACCAAGTTTGGACATATACAAGACGTGTTCGCTCCACTTCGGCAGCTTGCGAAACTGGAAATGGAGAGGAGCCAAATATGTACACACGAAAGCCGGGGATTGCTTTAAAATAAGAGTAATACATAACTACGTTCGAATGCACCAGATTCTGGCAGGCTGATAATTATATCACAGGTATACGATTAATAGATAAAAAACCTGATGCAACAACTAGATTGAATCTAGTGCGGCCAAAGTGCGCCCTAAGCACATCGCCTTTGATATATCACACATGTGCTGGCTTCTCCACTTCATTTCGGACAGAATAATGTTCTTACTGTGAACGACAGGCTAATTTATAATGCCTGTACCCACTCAGATAGGGAAATCCACCCCTGGGATGTGCAACCTCCCCGTTTTCAATGGCCCGTCACCGAAGACTCATCGATCTAGTACTCATCGATGTCGATCATGTCTCGCTCGACCCATTTTCACCAGACCGTCGTCAAGGACCATATAGGAAATGTCTCCCACTACAATGCTCATTTAATACGATGCGGAGTTGAAAAACGAGGCGCATCCCTTTAATCAAAGTAGTGGCCCTGCGATCGGCTTCAATTTGGGGCATCGACCATCCACAAACGTTCACGGTACGAATTCGAATGAAGTAGATAGGGGTCATGCTGTGACAAAGTAGTAACTTGCTCCACAACCTGCCTACCCCATTCGCTCTTCCTAATACTTTGTCACTTCCAGAATTCCTTTATCGTCGGGAGAAAGGTCACCTGACAGTACTGAGGGTATCTCCTTGACAATTTGTTAACTCCAGCGTCCACTAGGTATTTTACCAGTCCAAAGAAAGCCTAAAAATAAACAATTATGTACGGCCAAAATATGCACAGCAAGAAAGAAACGAAGGTGGGTCGGTAAGTACAAAATCCAACAATTAGAAAGGCGTTATTTTGTAACAAGATCGTCCAATCGGGGATTCGCCGCTTTGATAAGATCTGTCACTTTCTTAGCAACACCATACAGCGTAGCTGATGGATGTGCGCTGACTTGCATAGGAAGAACCGAGGCATCCACAACGCGGACGTTTGCAGTGTCATACACTTTCAGCTGTGCCTATCGGAATAGGACCCCCTAGCTCTGGTGCATAGAAGGGGAAAGAGGGGGAAAGTGAACCGCCAAGACTACGCCTCATCATAGCGGGTGCACCGACGGGATGATAAACAGAGTCAAAGTTTCCTTGCTGGATCCAAGACCTCCATGCTTGGTCAGAGCCGCGGTCAGGACCGTCGGGCACGGCTCCTGCAAGTCTGCTCTCCCCAGTGGAGAGGGAGCTGAGGAGAAGAGAATATCGAGTCAATCTAATCGTGCACAGTCATGAGGGATCTGGCCTTAGAGGAGGTGTGGTGAGTATCTTGCGTGCCAGGCGAGCACCAGCGACTTGGATGTTGAGGTCAACTTCGACAGAGTAGTAGCTGACTTTGACCTGCGGCTTGATAAAAGGGTTTGTGCTCTAATGTTGGGGTGAGTGAGCGAGGGTATAATGGAAGAAGGAAAGAATGCTGACAGTGATTTGGACGGTGCCCTACTGAAGGGGAGCAAGTTCCACGCAATGACGCCCAATGTGGGTCAGGAATCGTACGGTTGAAGTAAGCAGGTGAATCGCTCACCCAGGGTACCCTGTGTCGTAAAAGAGTCCCATGACTGGAGCTAAGAGGGAGATGAGTAGAATGAAACAACCAGTAAACGGCGAGAGACAGACCATTGTTGCCGATAATCAAGTTAGTTTGAACCTGAAAGATCTGCTGAAGAGCCGCTGCCGATAAACCCGAGCCAGCCTGAGAAGCTGCCCACGATGGGATAGACTGTTGAATGTGTGTGACAGTTGCGTTAGCTTGCGAGCTCATGACCTGATACAGATTAGGGAACGCGATCACATTTGGGGGCCCTCTTCCGCCAACGTCAAAGCCATTGCCACGAGGTCCGTGGGTAGTCAGCGCCTAAGAGAAGTCTCGTACTCAGTTTGAGTGGGGAGAGAATGCGAAAGGCGTACCTGGAGGCCCTTGCCAACGGCCTTCAAATTGATTCGAGTGGTGATGCCCAGAGGCCCTAGGATGGAGTTAGCAAACAAAGTAACAAAGCGAATAAGGGGTCCACACTTGAATGGTACCCGCTGCCAAAATAACCTCTTTTCTCGCGAGTGCCGTGTAGGACGTTGAACAGCCCGTCGCAGGCGCAAACTCGACTCCGACTGCTCTCAATGGAAGGATGGAGTTGGACCAGTTGATCTTGGTGACCTGGGGAACGGAATGAGCGAATGAAAACGAGGGCGTTCGGTGAGCTTAATTACGAAGTGATTTGTGAGGGTGATCCAGTTTGTGCGCTGACTTTCGACTGGAGAAAGGTATGCTGTCGCCGAAGAGGATCGGTTATCACCATCACGCCAGTTCATCATCTACACGATTGTTTCCACTGAGTTAGCACTGTGGAGAGGGTATCGAGAGAGTAAACGTACGAAAGGAGTTATTGAAACGCAGTTAGGTGTGCCACCGTTCAAATCCTTGTAGTGATTGATCCCCGTCAGACCGAAGATCGTGTTCACAAAGGCGGATTGTTGTGGGCCGCCGTACATAGTATCGGGGTAGGTGAACTGCTGCCACGTGTCCCTGTTCGTCGGGACTTGAGTACATGCATAACCTGAGAGAAAGCATGTCAGGGGGTTGGGGATGTAGGACGCCGACATTGTACTGACACCTTGTAAGGAGAGAATGATAGTGCCCGCGGGTTTGTTGACTCGCTCCGGAACTCGATAATCGAATTATACTGCCTTAAATAGTCCACCTCATGAGGCGGCATGATAGGATGTGAGGGAGTGCTCCGCCCATGGACCAATAAAGATCTCTCAGTCGGTCGACGCGGTGCGCGTGGTAGGCTAGTAAGCAGCGCTTGTTTCCGTTGATCGCAGTTTGGATGATGAGCAACGCAGGGGGCGGTGAGCCACCCGAATGGGATGGCGTCGATGGCCTTTTCGAGGTCGCACTGCTCGCGGATGAGGGATCGGACGAGGGTATCGTTGTACTTTAGAAATGTGTCCGTCTGCGTTGATCGACGCAATTCGAGGAGCAGTTGGGTCTCGAGCTCGCCATATTGTCGCCGTCACACGTGTAGGGCTGACAGTAGGGAGGGTTAATGGGAGCTCGTCATCTAGGGCCTTGATCGCCTTCACCAAGTTGTCGAACGCCGTCAGAGCGCCTTTGAAACCAGTTGAAACACCCGAAGCAAGGTATTTGCTTGAAAGGGATTCGGGGAGTCGGAGAACTGAGTCGAAGGAGGACTGCCAGGTTTGAAGCGCGTCTTCCTCGAGACCAAAGTGACACTTGAGGGTATGTTGGACAAGCATTGCTGGGATGTGAGCGCGTTCGTCGGCTGTTTTGACCTCCCAAACAACGCTGTCAATTATCCGTCCGTCCTTGAAACGACGAAGCTCAGACTTGTCTCCCCAAAGCTCCCGGAAGGTGTTGAGGGCAACCTGGTCTTCGTCGTCAGCTGCAGGACCGTGGTTTACGAGGCGGAATGCGTTTTGAGGATCAAGGACAAGACCGACGACGATAACATCAAGTACGAAGGGATGAGCTTGAGATACTGGTCGTGCTGCAGGGAAAGGGTGAAGGATTGCGGCGGCCTGGACGCGGTCTCCCAGACCACGGCTGACCAAAGGGCCAAGTGATGACATCAGAGCGGTGGAAGTAAATCCCGAGCCGAGAGTAGTTTGGATGGGCGCAGAGCGAGGCTTAACAGACGAAAGGTCGATGCTGTAAGTGTGTCCCCATTCACCCAAGTCATGCATGAACAGACCTCCACATTGAAGCCTGACTTGGGGCTCTGGATTGCTGCGGCAATTATCGCGAGATAGCAGGATCGCTTGTGGAAAAATCTCCCATTAAGATAGTCCTTCTCTTGGAAAAGACTCTGAAGAAAGTCATGAGTTTTGAACACAACTGGAAGTCCATGCTCACGTTGGGCAGCTCCACCGCAAGGTCAACACCAAACTTCAATCCATCCTTTAGCTTAACGCTGACTTTATTCGCCCAACTCCCAGCTAGCGTGATATCGCTTGGGCTGTCGAATGCGACCTTCCAGTTTGTGTCCTCTGTGGGCAGAGGCAGCGAGTAAGGAACGGCAACGCCTTTCTTCAAAAGCTTTCGTGCTGCTTCAAGGGGATGCTGGGGCGAGACCGAGGGTATTCCCATTAAGAATGTGTGAAGAGAGAGAAGGAAACGATCCAGCGGAGGTATTCTAGACGCTTTGGAGCGAACATTGGGCAATAACGCGTCGATCTGAGTCGAGTCAGACGATAGTAAGTGGGGACATCGAAGGATTTACCTGTAATTTGAAAGAGCCGGACATGAATAAATCCGCCGCATCCTTTATTGCTCGTAACTCCTCGCCAGTCGGTGGTTTCTTTGGTTTGGTACTGGGCGATGCTCCTCCTCAATTTCGGCCTGGCCTCCCGTAACCCCACCCCACTCTTCCTCGTCACCGCCTTCTACCATGTCCCCGTAATCCGAAAGCCCATGATCTTCTGCACCCGAGTTCCCGCCAAAATGTTCGACGTCTGATGCAGTTTTGTTGTCGGGCTCCTCCTCGACTTTTCGCGTCTTTCGGGTCATATTTCAGTCCTACTATAGCAAAAAAGTTTGGTAACGGTGCACCTTCCGAAACACCAATTGGTTTTCCCTCTTTCTCTTGAGATTCTGCGTCATTCCCTGGACTGTAGGAGGCACTGGGACACTGATATCGAGTACTGAAGCAGAAAATGGCACAGCCACCGATCAAGTCCGATTTATTCGAAGGGGCCAAATGTACCTCCGTTGCGCCTTAATACAAGTAAATTAAGAAACAGAGCAGGACATTACGCGCAATATGGTGCAAA
This sequence comes from Laccaria amethystina LaAM-08-1, assembly GCA_000827195.1. Classification (NCBI taxonomy): domain Eukaryota; kingdom Fungi; phylum Basidiomycota; class Agaricomycetes; order Agaricales; family Hydnangiaceae; genus Laccaria; species Laccaria amethystina. The sequence goes on from KN838724.1 coordinate 50,203, forward strand.
ATAAAGTACCCAGCACAAGAGAAAATCCTATGAGGGGACAAGATTCAGACTGCCTTATTGTAAAAAATCTAATGTTCAAGTTTGCTCTCTTCCAATAAAGTCTTGACATAGTCCCCCCTCGGAGTGATCGAAAAATCAAAAGGAAGTGGGTGACTACAATCCGGTTTTTTAACTTCCCATTTCCCGGGCGAAACTACCATAGAGCACGTACCAAATCAAACCTGAGGAAAAGGCGGGAGTTGTCTTGATCGGCATGCCCATTCTCTCAACTCCAGGACCAATGTGAAAGACGCTAAGCATGCACGCAACAGAGAGCCAGACTTGCGCTTCGGCCATATAGCGTCCGGGACAAATCCGGCGTCCGTATCCGAATGCCGAGGAGAGGGGGTCCATGGGAGAGAATTGCTGTCCGTCGATGCTGGTGTCCATGAAACGATCGGGATTGAAGCGAGTTGGTTCAGGGAACGTTTCTGGGTTATGAAGAATTGCCCTGGATTACGGGTTAAATTATTTTCACAAGACATGGCATAGGATGTGCTTACCATGTATTCCCGACGACCAATGTTCCCGCAGGAATAAAGTATCCATTATACTCGTCATCTTGGGTGACCATGTGAGGAAGGCCTGAAAAACCCCAGGTGAGAGTCAACAGTACGTATCGAACGGGGACGAACCGAGCGGAGCAACCGGGTTCCACCTGGGGAAGGCATAAAGTCGGAAACGAAGGAGATTTAAAAAATATACACACCTTAAAACTTCCTTGACGATGGCGGTAATATAGGGCAAAAAAGGTCGGTCGTTGAAGTCTGGCAGTCGTTCGCGACCAACAACGCTATCGATTTCGCGCTGTCCTTTAACCTGCACTTCAGGGTGGGTGACAATCGCTAAAATGAAAGAGGACAGCATGGCGACGGTCTGGACGCAAGACATTGGTCAGCCAAGGGCTTCGAGAACGCAAGATTTTTAGGCCGCACGCTTTCTGCTCCAGCTGAGAAGGTGACTTCAACGAAAACGGACAAATGACCATAACACAGACGTTACCTGCATATGCGAGCCCCGCACACCCTTTGAGAATCTCAAGCTGGATCTCTGAGTTTTGTTGGGTCTCCAACTCAGAGATCATTTTCGTCACAAACGACGGAGTCGCCTTGCCTTCTTTCTAGTGATATTATCAGGCGCAGGGACCACATGAGCTGATTCGGAGCCGGAGACATACCAAAGCAGTCTGGACAACAGCATATGGCGCATCCCTCATTTCCATCACGGCTGCCCGCCACTCACGAGCCTTTCGTTGGAAGCCCGCCCCCAGAACCCATTCGCTGCAGGGTAAAAATATGTAAGTTGTCCGAATAACTTTTTTATAGTGCACGCCACGCACGGGATGTACCTCACTGATCAGGAAGAGCGTTAGTAATACCCTCCAAATAGAAGAACGAATCGCACGAATGGGAATGATATCAACAAGGAATTCCCCCGGGTTCGCTGCTTTTGACATCCCTTCAAGGGCCTTTTCCGCGATCGTTATATAGCGGTCGTTTTCCGGCGCGACGGTTATACCATAGACGACGCCCATAATAACGGCAGCAGCATTACTATGTGTTCGTTAGAGATAGCTTCTCATAAGGACGTATAGCAGGTTCACGCACTGACGTAGATGGTTTATTAGGTTTTGTGGTGAATCGAGGAGTCGCCGAAGAAGTGCGTGGACTTCACGTTTCTGGACCGGCCAGTGAGTGTGAGCCACGGATTGCTGGAAATATTGGTGGAACATTCTGCGGTGAGATCTCCACCGGTACCCTGAAAAGAGAAATCCGGCTGATGAGATTGCTATTCCAAAAGTGCCCAGTGTTGATTCACGAACCGTAGCGCATATGGCCAAAGCTCCAATCCCAACCCATCCTGATCGTCGTCAGCAAACATTTGGTAGAGCACGTTGGACTCACAGATTAACCATTTGAGACTCAGCGCGATCGGAGTAGTTTGAAGAGCGTTTCTCGAAGAGGTCGTTCGCCGTTTTGAAGGAGTTTACGAAAAGCACATTCTTCCCAAGTACGGTGAGGAACACGAGATCGCCTAGACGCGTAAATACTTCATCGATGCAAGGGCGGTTTATGGGAGGGCAATACCGTATTTATGTGCTAGGCGGAGGTATGCTTGGCTTTCGTTCTCGCGGGCCAAATCAAACAGGTTGCCTAGCACTGGGAGAGGTTTTGGACCAGGAGGGTACGGAAGACCATGGGGATTGGCTTTTTTCTGTGCGTTTCGCCTCCGTACGATGGAAAAGAGGAAGAGGAAGGGAAAAAAAGCGAGCAGTTGTTTGACACTGAGCGACAACATGGTGTCTTGAGAGCGATACAGCTAATCATTTGTAATCCCGACCTTTTTATTCCTCCGACCCATTCCGCGATTCATTTGTACATCGGAACAAGTGTTTCTTGATATCGTACTGTTTCAGTGGACGTTGTTCGACGGTGATTCATTCAACTTCAAACTAGTGTCGTGGATGACGCAAACTATAAGGAAGTCATTTTCCATAAGTGTCATTCTGAAAGCTTTGAGTAACTTCGTATCCGAGGTAAACATGACAAAGTGAACTGCCGCGAGTCCGTCTTGCAGAACCCATATGAGCCTTTGATGAGCCTCAGGACTCAGGGCAGCGCTAGCGTCTAGATTTCCGTCACGGTTTTGGGCCAGCCAGACTCCTCAACTTCGAACGTAAGCCCAACGGCTTTCGTCTTGGCCTTCTTGAATGCACCCGGGAACGCAAAGCGCCACAAACCAATTTTGACGCTTCTAGTGAATGACGCCGGGAACATCCAGAAGAAGTCAAGAAGAAGAGGCAACCGGGTTCGCTTATTGAAATGAGTTAGGATCAGACCGCACGGGAGACCATAATTCGAGTCCACAGATTATGTGGCCACCGAGCGCACAAGGACATATTGGTCCTTCAGTGAGACGCAGTTTCAAACTTGTTGTTGCGCGACCACGTGACTAGCATGTTCTCTGTCCAGACTTTTTTTGTCGAAAATGGACTCTGTGGTATGCTGAACCAGCTGCATTGCATCTGGACCCTGTGAGTAGAGAACGGGATGGCTTGTTCGTTCAAATTTTGTACAGGCCCACATCACCGGAATCTTCCAAACCCACCCAAAGGCTCAACTGAAGGTGAATGGTCGATACCAACAGATGTTGATTGCCCGAACCAGGGCTTTTGCGAAGGTAGCCTGGGATTACTCGAAAGTCTGGTACAGGGTCAATTGGACGTCAAGCTAGTACGAACTCTGTTATCTCACTTCATTCAAGGCTGACTATCCTTCAGCTGATGTTCATTCAGGCCTACAGATAATTACGATTCCATTGTTTACCTAGCTGACAAGGCTGTATTACCGCAACGTCGCCGCCGACAATAACTTACAAGCAAGCAAGGGAAATACTTAAGCACAACAGGAAGTCAACGCTACCCGGCTTTGACTCAGTTCCTAATCACAATGCTGTTCAAGTTGTTTGACGTTGTTTACATATTGACAACCAACTTTCGGATTCGGCCTCTTCGCATCCTTTCATCAGGATTGTCTGTGATAACCTCTTGATCCTTCTGAATGACTGGGGCGCCCTTTCGGCGATTTTTACCACCATGGGACCGCAGAATACGGTGGAAAGATCCAGTCATATGGCCATTCAGATGCGTTTCACTAGGTTCAACTGTTTTCAAACGCATGGTATTTTGGCGGCCTTGTTACCGTCCACAACCATACGTCGACATCTCCCTGGCGGACGATTCAAGTTTATGTTTGGTTTCAAAGGAATAGCCAATTACAAATCTCTTTATGACCCTTCTTGAGGCTGCTGTCATGCAAAGTCACGATTCTTATCCCATTTTGAGTCAAATTTCGCGATCACGGCAGTTCGAAGTACATAAGTAATGCACCGCCGAATCTTCGGGAGACGTAGGCTGTTTGCTATAGCCAATCTGGCCACTCGACCTGAACCTTTGTTTCCCCCACCATTTTGAAAGCTTTCCTTTGGGTGAGTTATTTCCATGAATTGAAACTGGTTCCTGAAATCTCAAAGTTTCGGTAGGAGAGTGGTAGAATAAGAAGACACCATAAGTACGTTCCTATCGTGACGACGATGGTTCGTTTCGCTCCCACCTCCACCATGCTCCGGCTCGGCGCCCTAGCATCCTCGCTCCTTTTCATCCTCTCTCCTGTTTTAGCCGGGGTCATCACTTCTCCAACTGGCGTCAACGGTCAAACCTACGACTACATCGTCGTCGGCGGCGGTCTGGCTGGCTTAACTGTTGCAGGGCGGCTCACAGAAAATCCCAAAATCACAGTATTGGTCATCGAAGCGGGCGCAGACAATCGACAAGATCCACGCGTTTACAACCTTTACAACTTTGGACAAGCGTTTGGTAGCGAGATTATGACTTCTTGGCCTGCAGACCAAGGAAAACTTATTCTTGGGTAAGCGCTCAAGATCACCTTTTTTGGGCAGGTGGCTGACCGTTTATACTTCTTAGTGGCAAAACATTGGGCGGCAGCTGTGAGTTCAATTTCCGTTCAAGGGTGGCCTCTTTCTTACCTGAGCCACAGCATCCATCAATGGAGGTATTTATACTCGTGGGTTGGCTGCTCAATATGACGCATGGTCGACGCTGCTTGAACCATCGGAAGCAAGTGTAGGGTGGAATTGGCAAGGAATTTGGAACTATATGAAAAAGGTTGGCTTAACGACTTCATGACGTATGCAATTCTCTAACATTTGCTACCCCAAGTCCGAAACCTTCTCTGCACCCAACAGCCAACAGGCCGCCAAAGGAGCTCAATCCATCCCAGACTATCACGGATATTCCGGCCCCGTTCAAGTTACCTACCCCGATGCTATGTACGGCGGCCCACAGCAATCCGCCTTTGTGAACACGATCGTCGGTCTGACGGGGATCAATCACTACAAGGATTTGAACGGTGGCACACCTAACTGCGTTTCAATAACTCCTTTCGTACGTTTACTCTCTCGATACCCTCTCCACAGTGCTAACTCAGTGGAAACAATCGTGTAGATGATGAACTGGCGTGATGGTGATAACCGATCCTCTTCGGCGACAGCATACCTTTCTCCAGTCGAAAGTCAGCGCACAAACTGGATCAGCCTCACAAATCACTTCGTAATTAAGCTCACCGAACGCCCTCGTTTCCTTTTGCTCATTCCGTTACCCAGGTCACCAAAATCAACTGGTCCAACTCCATCCTTCCATTAAGAGCAGTCGGAGTCGAGTTTGCGCCTGCGACGGGCGGTTCAACGCACTACACGGCACTCGCGAGAAAAGAGGTTATTTTGGCAGCGGGTACCATTCAAGTACGGACCCCCTTATTCGCTTTGTTACTCTCTTTGCTACCTGAGACGGCAGACGCCTGCCTTGCTTCAACTTTCTGGTATTGGTGATTCTGCCATCCTAGGGCCTCTGGGCATCGCCACTCGAATTGACTTGAAGACCGTTGGCAAGAACCTCCAGGAACAGGTACGCCTTTCGCATTCTTTCTCTACTCAAACTAAGTACGAGACTTCTCTTAGGCGCTGACTACCAACGGAGCTCGTGGCAATGGCTTTGACGTTGGCGGAAGGGGGCCCTCAGATGCGATCGCGTTCCCTAATCTGTATCAGGTCATGGGCTCGCAAGCTAGCGCAACTGTTACGCACATTCAACAGTCTATCCCATCGTGGGCAGCTTCTCAGGCTGGCTCGGGCTTATCGGCAGCGGCTCTTCAACAGATCTTTCAGGTTCAAGCTAACTTAATTATCGACAACAATGGTCTGTCTCTCACCGTTGACTGGTTGTTTCGTTCTACTTATCTCCCTCTTAGCTCCAGTAATGGAACTCATTTACGACACAGGGTACCCTGAGTGAGCGATTCACCTGCTTTACTTCAACCGCACTATTCCTAACTTGTCACTCAGCACATTGGGCATCATTGCGTGGAACTTGCTTCCCTTCAGTAGGGGCACTGTCCAAATCACTGTCGGCATGCTTTCCCTCTTCCCCTATCCCCTCGCTCACTCACCCCAACATTAGAGCACAAACCCCTTCACCAAGCCACAGGTCAAAGTCAACTACTACTCTGTCGACGTTGACCTCAACATCCAAGTCGCTGGTGCTCGCCTGGCACGCAAGATACTCACCACACCTCCTCTAAGGTTAGATTCCTCATGACTGCGCACGATTAGATTGACTTGATATTATGTTCTCTCTAGTTCCCTCTCCACTGGGGAGAGCATACCTGCAGGAGCCGTGCCCGACGGTCCTGACCGCGGCTCTGATCAAGCATGGAAATCTTGGATCCAGCAAGGAAACTTTGACTCTGTTTATCATCCCGTCGGTACAGCCGCTATGATGAGGCGTAGTCTTGGAGGTACACTTTCCTCCTCTTTCCCCTTCTATGCACCAGAGCTAAGGGGTCTTACTTTGATAGGTGTTGTGGATGCACAGTTGAAAGTGTATGATACTGCAAACGTCCGCGTTGTGGATGCCTCGGTTTTTCCTCTGCAAGTCAGCGCACATCCATCAGCTACGCTGTACGGTGTTGCCGAGAAAGCGGCTGATCTTATCAAAGCTGCGAACCCTTGATTGTTCGATAATAATACCTTTCTCATTGTTCGATCTTCTACTTACTGACCCACCTTCGTTTCTTTCTTGTTGTGAGTCTTTGCCATACATTGTTTATTTTTGAACTTTCGTTACACCCGTTCCGACTATCGATAGCGTATTCACATGCGTAAAAGACAGAAATTGTGAAGTAGAGGGACTCATTCAGACGAAGTTGCGTTGAGTTCAGCCATGGCGTACAAAGCGGCTTTGTCTCCGCTTTAGTTCAAGTTGGTGAGTAGAATGTCTGAAAAAGAGGGGAAAAAATCCACATACAATTCGGCCATTGTCCAGTTCCATCTATATCTGTGACGTTAGTATGGCGAAGAGGTTGCCAATGATTTGCAATTGGCTTACTATTTTATCTGCGTCCATGATCGTCTGAAGTCGATGGGCAATAGTAAGAACCGTAACATCCGATGCACTGAGCTCGTTTCGTAATATTGTCTGGATCGCCACCAAATCGCCACATCGGTTTTATGATCTTGTGAAGAAACACTGGCTCTGGTGTCATGTCTGGAACAGTCATAGATTTTTCAAATTTTTCAAAAATTAGGTTGTGAGGGGGAAGGGGGATCCCATAGATTGAGCATGTAAATTTTTCAGCCACCAATCACTGGAATTTACCTTTGAATGAATTTTTTTGGAATAATCATCCTAAAAAAGTGGCATTTTATTTTACAACTAGTTACAGCCCAAGACAATATCAGGGAATATTAATGACATACCAGAAGCTCATGTATCAACATTTTATAGCAGTCCAACAAATTTATTTTACCCATTGATTCTTTTTTTTTGTCAACTGCAGCATGCCAACATTTTATCAGGAAGGAGAAGTGCATGCAAATTGCTTCCACATACTCCAAGATATTTTATTAGCATG
>KN838725.1:3850-14613 GCA_000827195.1 Laccaria amethystina LaAM-08-1
GGATTGATCAGCACTGGCGACGGTAGTCTATCATTTTGATCAATGTTTCGAAATTCTATTGTCTTTTTCAAGCATTTCTACAGTCTTTTATCTCTCTTTTCAACCTCTTTTACGGCCACTTCCCAATCCAATTTACCCACTTTCGCCACTTTGGAAAGCTAAAATCGCTTTTCAAACAATATGGACTGGGATTCCTAAAGCGGAAACGCTTTCTCGCTTTTACGCTTTCAAAAGCGTTGAAAGCGGTTGAAAGCGGACTTGTGATTCTACTGATGGAGGTCAGTTGCTTTTAGGGAAATGGAGGCAGGTGCTGTAGATTGTCGAATACTTTTCCCTAAACGACAATTAGTCTAACAGGAGATCTGATTTTATTTCTGGTGAATTGTGCACCTATTTTGCTTCCATCATCGACGCAGCGCAAAGAGCTCCCAGATGTCGTCCTCCAAGGGACAGAAGGAGAAATGAGCTTTGATACTAGATATTCGTGGGATAAACTTTTTTTTTTTGCAGTTTTAGAATCACCTTTAATGTATACATCAATCCCTCTTAAGATATTGAATTTATTTTTTTGGTCATTTCTGTGCATTTGTTTGACCATGGGTCCCTGAAGTCGCGGGTCAGATCTGGCGGGAGAACGGTCGAGTAACCAATAGCTGGATACAAACGATCAGACGACGGATGGATCTGAGAGAGGTTTAATTACGGCCCCAGCCGAGCAATGATGTTTGGGTGTAGCATAAGCTGAGAGGGTGTCGTACTTACAAAAGGCGGGTCATCTTGATGATATATTTTAGTCACGAACGCACAGACCAACTTCTGTCAATTCAGTGTTGGAGAAGAAAGTTGGAGCTGCGGAGATTATCAACTGGATCGAGTATGGACAGAAGCAAATATAATACGGACCGTAATTCAAACTTACGCAAAACCATGGTTGTTGACCTTTTAGAGATCATGCTGCATTTGTGGCCCACTTGCGATCAATCTGAAAAAGACGTGATAACCCAACGGGTTGAGGCTTGCATCGATGTTGCGGAATCAGAAGTAATTGAAATGCTGATGTAGACGATTCAATGATCATTCTATATTTCAGTAGTCCTAATGACATCCCTCTGCGAAGTTCTTGGTTCCCTCTCTCCGGCTCTCTTGTTATCGACTAGATATTGTTGAACCGGCAAGGTGCAGGTGCAGGAGCAACGCTAGTCCCAATTGCAGGGGTCGGAACTGGGGAGGGTTGTCAGCATACCGAAAAGTGACCGAGAAAAACAAAATTGGCAAAGTGCGGATGTAAAGTCCAACGGTGACAAGGGAAAGTAGAAGGGGATGCAAATTCAAGGAAAGGACGGACTTACTCAAATCCACGCTCTGCCTTATCTTTGCAACTAATGCGAAATCTCTCCCCACGGCTTTTGACTCCTGATAGTGCCTTACCGTCTCTCAATATTGTGGGTATGGGTTTTATTATGACTTTGATGCTTGAGATAGACAGGTGGTCTGTTGGCCTTGTTCAGCGTTGGAGATTTGCGTCGGAGAGGATTGAAGCACGCGCGGCTTCGATCATTTCGCGGGTGTACCGCTCTATCACCGGTAAACCCATCTGCCAGGGCTTCTCAATCCCAGCCTCGACGTTCCGCGGAACACCATCGATAGATGACGAAGACGATGCACGAAACTCTTGAAGAGGGCGAAGGAGAGCGTGGTGGTGCTCTCCGCGGGCTGTGTGTCCATTTTTGAGGTCCTTCAACTCGCGGGTGAGAGGTGTGAGTTGGAGGTGCTGTTTTTCGGTGATGTCTTTCACGACGTCCTGAGGTGTGTCGTCATTAATGGGAAGGGGGGAGGTATCTTCATCGTTGTCACTGGCCACCTTGACCTCCTGCTCAACTTTTTCCTTGTACCCGGATTCGTCATGCTCCATGTCCGCCTCTACGAGTACCACCACGTATGCATCTGCATTGACGGCGACATCCTTCCCTCTCCTCCCTTGCCGGCTAGAAGACGCCGTTTCGTCGGTGTCTGGGTCACTTTTGTTTGCCTTCCTCGAGGGACCCCTGACACGAGTGGACAATCGAGATACCATTGTCGATGCACTTTCTTCCGCCAAGCTCGACTCCACATCCAAATCCTTATCACCACCACGCATCCTTTTACCCTTCTTTCCCAACTTCCCACTCTGTAGTCCCGGCAACACTTTATGAATCCCCCAGGTTGGATAATGAGTTTGACGCGAAGAAACCCTTTGTCCCCTCCCCCTCTCACAAATTTCCCCCATTTTCCAGCACCCCGTCGTCCAACACCAACCCTCATACGACGACGACCTCCCTCATCATCACTACTCCCGCTCCCATACCCCTCCAAAGCCCTCTCAAGCCTCTCAATATCTTCCTTATCAACATCACGCGTCGTCCCTTCATTTTCGTCGTTGGAAGAGTAGCGGTCGGTGCGAGTCGTCCCACAACCATGCTGACGCCTATACTTCAAAGCTCCTGACCCCCCTCAGAGGTAGACACAGACGCTTGCAAGCCCACAATCGTCGTTGTGGAATTCGAATCCGCGTAGGAGGAGGAATGAGAACCAAGCGCCAACACACCATCGATCGCCCTCCTCTTCCACTCTCCCACTCCGGGAGCTGAAGCAGAGGGAGCCCTCGACAGCGGATCGGACGCACGCGCGTGGGCAGGCCTTGGGTTCAGTTTGGGGGTTTGTGAGAGGATGGCGTCGATGTCTGGGGAGGTTCTTCGGGGGGGCATTGAGGAGGTTTTAGGAGGTAGGGAAGATGCTGATTTGGAGGGGAGGGAAGACGTTGATTTGGAGAGATCTACAAAGGGGTCTTTCGGATGTGTTGAGGCTGATTTGAAGGTTGGATGTGAAGAGGTCAGACGACCGTGTTGAAGTGGACTTTGAACCCTCAAACGGCTCCTTCGACCGCGTTATGGTCGACTTTGAAAAGTCAGATATCTCCTTCGTCCCTCCGAACATGAAAGTGCCAGCGGTGGAGGTGTTCACCAAATTAGGCGAAACAGAGGCAGGCTTGTCCGCGCCGTCGTCATAATCATCGAAGATGAAGAGCTCATGGCACTCAAGGAAGACGACGGACTCAAGGATGTAGCTGACTCCCCGTCACCTTGAGGAATCCTGAACTGCGTCTCGCCCCTGGGGCCTGGATACGCGCCCAAACTAGGCGGTAGAGGCAGCTCATCCAACGGAGGAGGGCTCTTTGAAGCCAATGCCTGTTTGTGAGATGCGCTCCTTGATCGGGTCGAGCGGAGTTGACGATGGAGGGCAGCTGCGTCTTGGCCGGGGAAGTTGGTTGGTCTAAGGGGGAAGAGGGTGGATGTTGGTGATCTGGGGAAGATGCAGGACGAGGGTGGTCTGCAAAGGTAGGGCAGTAGATGGATCGGCAGAGGCGGTAATAGGTGGCCGTTCAGAAATAGATGGGGCAGCAAAAGCAGGATCAATCAAGTCCGCTACAGATGGCATGTAATTATGCCCTTGCCCGTCTCTTGTTTCCCGTGGTGATGTTGGCCTAGCTGGTCTCCAAACGCCCTCCTCAAAGGCGACCCAAGTGGTACAGACGCCGAATCGCGGGAGACGGCGTGGCGAGGAAGGTGGTGGCCGTTTAGGAAAGGAATTAGGCGGAGGGACCAACGCGTCGTCGTCGTCGCTCATGACACGCCCCTCAGTCTTATCTTGACCTCCCTCGCCTCTCTGACTCTGTGCCACCACGATGGATTCGTAGAGCAGCATCGCTCTTGCGTTTTTGCTCCGATCTTTGACTACGTCGTCCTCGCACTGCTTCGAGAAGCTCGGCCTGGCTCGCGACTTTCGATGCCCTTCCAAGATTAATATTGCGTCGTTTCTCGTCGCCGAAAAGGTGGTTCATGGTGGTGCTGAATTGACAAGAAGTCCGAAATTCGTCAGCTTCGCCGCACCGGGCACGTGATTGTGATCTTATCTCGTTTGTCATTGTCAATGGCCATTTCTCCTGAGACTCGCGTTGAGGGAGTGAAATAAAATACTATTTCTCAACTTTTTGAGTTTCAGTAATGACTAGATTTTTATGATCTGGCCGCGGAAATTTTCATTACGGAGTACAACATGAGAGAAAGCTCTAAAAAAATAACTAAAATCTACAGCATAGAAACATATAGGCAATATGAATCGAAAATTTTCTGCGAGCCAAGTCATCCGGAATCTCACTCCACAGAATCTAACGCTGAGAAGAACTGAAAATCGTGGGTTGGTTTTGATCAATAGTAAAAAAACCAAATTACATACACGGCCGTAAACATGCAAGGAAGGCCACGGCGATTGCAGTTGGAGCAAGATGGCCGATTTCCATCGCATTTTAGTTTCCGCCCTTTTATGATAATTAGTTGCATCAGGATATGAGTGGAAAGAGCGGCACCTCTACAGAACTGGCACGCCATAGGTGTCCTCTTGGGGACTCTTGGCAAAGTTTGGGAAACATTGCTGACGTTGCTCTGAGCAATGGATTAGCGTCCGAAAAATGTGGGATACGAAACAGTACCCGTTCCGATTCTCGTTGTTCGACTTGGCTCGGAGACATGGCTCGAATTATTTTAGCGGCTAGTAGTATAGGGTGGATTAAGAACTTCGTCTTTTCGGCGAGGGCGAAGGGTTTTTATACCTCAGAAATGAGGGCTCAAAGAAAAAATTAAAGGGTTCCCAAGCACGGGGACATTGCATGACTCGCTCCTTTCTTCGCACAGCAATCCTTCGCGGAATGGAATATATCATCTCGGTCCGTCAGGGTGAACAGGAGTCTGCACACCGTTTCGGACAGAGATCTTGAACTGGTACCATTCAGATTGACGCTGGGGTGTCTCTGAAAGGGTCCGCTCCAGGACGTTTTTTTACAAATCTTGTGGCACCCAGACTTTTCAGGTAGAGTTAGCATTTCATCCTGGAATGGGGTATTTCCGGACCGGGAAATCGAACAATGGGACGGGCATAGAGCAGCAGAAAGTGGGAATCGGGTTCGACCTCTTCTCTCCGAGGGGGTTGCGCGTACACAAGTCTAGCAACGGTTTTCGCGCTCCACGCTGTCGATATAAGTGGGAGGAGTCATGAAGCTCTATGTTCATTACCCATCTCCTTGTCGATATTCAATCGAGGGTACATTTCGGCTTCCAAAACGCCCACGTTTCCCAGATATCTGTCGGACCCACAGGTATGGTACCTGCAGCCGCATGGAGGGGGTTACAAAAATGTCCTGCGATGATCCAAACGTTGGGTTGCTCCAAAACCTCGCAGTGTATAGCCTGAATATGAAAGCCAACCATTCCAGGTGTCGCAGGGGGGGTGAAGCGGAATTTCGGAAACGAAGAATGTTCCAGAGAAAGCCGAGTAGACAGAGCCCCAACCAATGGTGCAAGATGGGTGCTGCGGTGTCAATTCCGAAGACTGACTCACATATGTTGGCGAGATCGGATCGGAATCATGGTTTGGTTGCTCTTTCGATGCGACCTCATGGAAGAAAACTCGAACTACCATCAAGTCTTCATCAGACCACGAGAAGAAGCCCATGACTTATCTCCCGGTGCCAACGCGCGGAAGGAGAAAAGATTTGATATACAAAATTTCTCAGTGGTTCACCCGGAATGCCGAGTGCAGGGATGGAACGTACCCTCCAGTATTGAGGGAAAGAGACCTAGCCTGTATGCTGTGAAGTTCAGTAACGCATTAATGTTTTCCCAGAGAAATGAAATAATTCATCAGACCCACGAAAGTAAGTAGAACAGAAGCGAGGCCGTTATAAACGTGGGTCATCAAAAAAAGTGAGAAAAGTTGGCTTACTCATACTTATAGCGAAGACGGATCATTAGGTCATATATCGGGGTGTTGAAGGAATAGGTTTCTTGCGATACTCAGTCAGTATGCGCGCCAATTGAGCTGACAGTGAGCATAGTGTAACTTCGTGGATGAATGTACACTCAGTGCCAACGAAAAAAAAAACGAGGCGGAGTTGGAGATTCTGCACAAGGAATTTCATCGCCTACCTATATTGTTTTGTCGTTGGAGGGGGCAGTGACAAAATAATATTCATAGGTATGAATTCTATTCCTTGTCTATTCCCTTAACAAATGTGTCAAAAATGTGTCGAGGCTGGTGACGATATCGGTAAATCTGGTAACCACTATCTGGATGCCCACGTCATTCCAAAAGACGAATTACAATTACCTTAGAAGTTCTTGTAGGTCGCCCTGTGCTAGCGGACGACTGGGCCGCAATCCGTTACAGCGAGGTAGCTATGCTTACGGAGGCACTCGTAATGGCATTGAATTTCTGTTAACATGTTGGGAAGACGGGACTCGTTCTTCCACTTTCGCGACGGCTGGCATAACGACTGCTGTCATCGTAGTCGCTTCCTTCCGCACAGTTCTTGTAGGTCGCACTGTGCTAGCGGACGACTGGGCCGCAATCCGTTACAGCGAGGTAGCTATGCTGGCGGAGGCACTCGTAATGGCATTGAATTTCTGTTAACAACTTGGTCGGGAGTTGATGCGCTCTGGGCAAAAATAAAACAACATGTTTAGGGCTGATCAAGGCAACTGAGTTGCGAACTCACAAAATCTGCCGAACGTTCTGATGTAAAACGTAATTAAGCAATTTCGATACCCAGTACTTACAAAAACCTTTATTCCCAACGCTTTGTGGAAAGTACGTAGTACAAGATTGAAAGAGGCGAAGGTACAAGCGATATCGATCGATGTCCAAAAAAGACCTGTCAGCTGCAATGTGATCCTCCGAAACAACCTCCAAAATGTCTCACCCAGATCGCATCATCTTCTTCACAAACGGGTTTCAGGGCTACAAAATGAAACGAGCGTCAATCTCCAAGGAAAGCGCGAAGGGGAAAAATTTATACCTTGACGCTATAGCTGATGGGTATGTTCACAACCCCAACACCGCCATCTCCACTGCCTCCTTCATCAAGGCCACCAGTAACTGTGGACCTGCTTGCTTAGCAGTGTTTGCGCCAATTGTCTTTGCTATGTGGCTGTTGATAAAGTCGGGGTCGACGATAACGATGTCGATGTTGAACATAGAATCGCGGACGCGGAGCTTGGAAGCGAAAGTGATCATGAACCATTTAGTGGATGCATGGGAGGTTATGTTGGTTGGGCTGTTCCTCTCAGATATATAGCCGACGATACGCTATACATAGGTAAGAGTATTGAAATTGAGTTAAGAAGGCCAACGACAAAACTCACAATCTTTCCGAGACTTCATGCATTCGTACATGGTCAGAACGACAGAGATTCCCAAGATGTTAACCTTCACCAGGTCAATGGTCGTATGCTACTCATTAATTTCAAGACGCATTCCGCAGAGAAGAGCAAACTGCGAACCATTCCCAAAATGCGGGTTGCGCCTATTCTGATTAGGGCAAACAGCGAGCGCACACATGTGAGGTATAGGGCCATATTTCTTATCGCAGTCTTTCATAATCCTGGCCGTGCTCTCGGGGGAAGAACTGAGGTCGAGGACTTCACATTGGAAAGTCGCGGGCCAATTGCGGAACTCCATCCTCATATCTTGAACCATTCCTAAAATACGCATTGTAAACGACAAGGCAAAATGTGAAACACATATACTGACCTACAACGGGGTATATGCGTGTATACTATGAGCGAACCCGCGTATATGCCACCCAAAGTTTGCGCCAAACCAATAATGGTAGTATTCTTGTCATACGCGTAAATACTGCGTGATGATGTCATCATACGACTCCTACCCCATCTCACGCGTGACGCCGACAAGAGGCACGACTTTCCCCCTAGTCAGGACCTTCGTCCAACTTGAAGTCCTTATCAGCGGTGGCAGCTAAAGAAAGGGTACGGGCTGGAATGGATCTTCGTAGGATAGAGAGAGGGAGGACAAAAGACATGGTCTAGCATAGTGCGGCGAACGACGAAACCACAGTATTGATGGAGATGATGATGTTCTGGAGGGTGTACATAATGGGTGGGATGGGACGGAAAGTGAAGCAGTCGGCATCACGCTGGGAACCGCGACGACGGATCATCGATCAGACCTTGCGAAGAAGGCTGGGAGAGGAAAGAAGGGAAAGAGAATCAATGGGGTTTATAAGGAAAGCGGAGGTCAAGTCACAGGTAAGCATTATTCTCACTTAAACTTACGCATTCCGATAGTTCAGTCTTGGTTCAGTCCATCGTCAGTGTTCTGCAGCAGAGTGTCAGTAGGTTTGTTGTGAGGTTCTTCGGGGGCATGCTTACACAAAGCCGCGTTCAAGTGCTGCGTGGATCGCTCCTGGAGACATCTAATATCAGCTTTGAAAGGAAAGGGCAAGTTGAAAGCGGGAGAACGAAATGATGCTGTGCACCTGTCCATGTACCTCCGAGTTATCTTATCTTATCTCAGCCGCTCCACCCAGATTTCCGGTGCTAACCCTGACCCACACATCGCCCGCCACCCACCTTTCAACCACTTCAACTATCTTCACCACAATCCGCTCAATGAAGGTCAAACTTTACATACATACTCTAGCATACATACATATCACAATGTAAGCCTCATTTGCCCCATAATGTTGTGAGGAAAACGAGATAGAAAAGACAGCCCATGTCACACAACCTGATGAATGCCGTGTCGGAGCTTTAACCGGCAAACATGTTCACCCACCACACAACATTGACACAACGCGTCCACATTGCGTCAATCATTTCATGCCCACTGAATGGACACGTTATGGGACTACGCGCTACTGAGACCGACATTCCAACGACCCACAGTGAAAACATAGATTCCGTCTCTCAGAATTCCACCAAATTCTTAGGGAACTATAATCATTTCTATATTCTTATCTTTCAGTACATATTGTATCATAGCTCTATCTGTATAATATTCCCCAATATTCCTTCAGCTTGCTCAAGAGTCAAGACGACCGGCTATGACTGGTTGGTGTGCTGAGTTTGAATTCAACACCTTCTGGACTGTGACAATGTGTGACTGGTCGAAAGGTGGGTTGCGGGCGATGTGTGGGTCAGGGTTAGTACTCGAAATCCGGGGAAACGTTCGAAACGTTTGCACGCTCATTGTCCTATCTATCCCCGGCATCAGCCACCTTCATTCCTACTTTACGCGGCGCACGCAACCCACACATTTTACCTCTCCCACCATAATATCCGCTGAAACGCCGATATGTGCCGAAGATTGGAAAAATTATACGATTGAGTAGATATCTCTATGTACATACACCTCAAACTGGTAGCCAGCTCATGGAATCATATCGTCAGGGTTCGGAGAAAGCTGTGCGACGTGGAGAAGGGCGGGGTTATTGCTGAACCCGGTGCAGGTAGATTGGAGCTGAAGGAGACGTTGGCCCATGTTCTTGTGTGGCAGGGCGCGTTAGCGGTAATACAAACAAAAAAAGAATCGTGTACAATAGCGGGCGTCGAAAATCCAGTTTTGATAATGCTGACCGTAGCCCCCCACCACATTAGCGAAGTCCCCAAACAGATCAGCGAAATCCAAGGTGACATCGAACGATGGCCCCCCATAGGAAAACTGAGCGATCAGACCTTTGGGCTGAGGACGCCTTGGGTTATAATACTTGGGGAAGAACCGCCTGGTGCGATGTTCGGACGGGTTTTCAGTTCGGAAAGATTGCACCAATCAGAGTTGGGTTTTGAACCAGAGATGAATACCGAACCTGAAAAAAGATCAGTCGGGGGACTCTAAAGGAAACGATTCTAATCGCCATCAGGAAGGAGGATTGCGGATGAATGATATCCTAGGAGCGGTACTAGGAGAAAAACCATCGCTTGGCCACTGTTTTCCTGTTGCCGCCTTGGGATCGTAGATGACAATTCATAGGTGAGCACAATGGCACCCGGCAAGACAAAAGCCATACCTTTATCTCCTTCTACTAGAGGCATTGTAGCTCATTCACGGCAAGAGCTTCAAACTCAGTGTGGAAGAAAGATATTGTATGCGGCCATTGCAACGCAGGCGCAACAGTTTCCCGGTTGATAAGCAAGGGCGTGAGCAACAGACTGAGTAGCTCGTTAGCCAAGCAGCGTAAGTCAAGAAGAGAAAGACGCACTTAGGTCCCAACTAAACTTGCCATGCTGAGTCAAAGGCAATGCACAGCCACAATACTGCGCTTGCAGTGGTGAGGTCGAACAGAACCAGCGTGAGCATGAACTGCCAGAAGCCGGCTATGGTTGGGACGTGTGCCACAAGCCTGTAAACGATTCCGCCAAACATCAGATCCGAGGGGTAGAATGTCGAAGAGAACCTGAATACTGCAACGTCAGCATTCAATCACTGTTAGAAGCAAAAGGGGTACAAACTTTGGATGCAAAGTAGGCAAAAGACAAATAATACCCATTCGCTCTATCAACCCTAATTAACAAACTCGCTCGTCACACGAAGTAGAGAAGCACACACCTCTCCGGAATACACAGAATCCGCTCATTCGCGAACAGTCCCGAACTCGAAAGACAAGAGAAACTAAAGAGGGCCAGCGTGAAGAAGAGGATACCTGCAACAAAGAGTCAGCCGGGCGAACAATAAAGAGCAAAGCAAAAGACGAACGAAGTCAATTATGGAATCCCGCAATATCATTCCGACAAAGCAATCAGCGCAAAGCCTATGGAGAGGCTCAAGGACGTACGCGACATCATGCAAGACCAACCCACAAATAACTGTCCAAAAACCCGATAAGCACACGATCGTCAAAGAAAAGGCAAGAAACCTACCAGCAAACCCAACAGCCG
>KN838725.1:18348-72244 GCA_000827195.1 Laccaria amethystina LaAM-08-1
TCCTGAGCTCATTGCTCATCTACCCACGCAGTGTCGACACCAAGGGTATCCACGACGTCGTATGAGCTGGATGTCCGGGCAGTGCGCATCAGAGGCAGCTGAGGGCGAGGGAGGAGAAGGTAATCCACCTTGAGGTGAGAGTGTGTGCAGCAGATCCATAGGCTGCATCCCTAGAGGATTCATCAAGCAGGCTGCGCGGCAGGGTGCTGCGGTGGCGACCCACAAGACTTCACCCATTGGTAAACATACCCACTTCGTCGTCTCGTGCAATAAACAAGGAGGTCATGTGATCATACATGTTCCGTGTGACATCCTGTCTTATCTATATCACTCCGTCAGTCGGCCATTGAATAACAAACTAATTAAGATAGGGTGAAGTATGGTCTGTTGGAATATCGGGTAGCTGTGCAAGCACGCGCAATGCACCCGATCTCCGGATTCCAGGTGCATTCTTACATTGATTGTTTCTCGGGGTATTTTCCCAATATCCCCTTTTATTTCGTAGTCTACAGTATATATACGAGACCTTGTAATGTAGTTACCCATCCGTTTGTCTCTGGAACTCTCACAGAGACAACCGGAAATCTTATCTCTTCTTGTATCCTGATCACGCGCTTAATGATTTGATTTCAACATAATCATCACTCGTCGACGTAATCCCTGAGGATATGAAATGCTCCCCCTGATGAACGCCTAATAGTATTAAAATTGAACCGGGGGCCCTGGTTCGATGATAATAATTTTAGGGTCGCCCTGGGAAAAGTCGCTGAGGAAGAAAAAAATAAAAATAAAAAAAACTTTCCCCAAACTTGGTTTTTAAAGCATCTGGAATCTTTCGAAAATTCTTTCCCATGTTGGGCAGGACATCTCGATGGGGGGACCCTGGCCCAGGATGATGTCACCCTGCTGCCAAAATCAGGGTGCGCCGTCACCCGACCTGCACCGCGCCGCACCCAAAAAAGCTAAGGGATCGGGCTTGGTTTCATTAGGATTGGCGGCGAATCCTAGCTCTAATATAGATAGGGGTGTTAGGCAGGAGCAGAGCTGGACGATGCAGAGTGCTACTCCCCCTGCCACCTGTGGGCAGTGTTGATGGAGTTAGGGTTGAGGTGGCGGAGCTGGGGAGGAGGAAGAGCGCGGCAAGTGAGGATGGACATGGGGTGCATCTTGATGGGGAGGTCGTTTATGGTTATGTGCTCTAGGTCGTTGCTGGGCTTACGCTCTAGGCCTGGGAAACAGCGATACAGCTTGAGGACTTGAGCTGGACAAAAGCGCCTCCACGGACAGTTGACCCCTCTCCCGGAGAAGAGTGCGGGTGGTCGCTTATCATCAGGTGCTCCTGGAGCTTCTTCCAAGAGGGGAACCACGTCCCCGTCGCGCAAACGTTTGATTTATCCTTCCTGTACATTTACGTCAACATTCTCTAGTTAACAATTTTCTTTACCATGTATCTCTTGGTTTTGATTCCCAGTATGAAAATTCAATAATGCACCATTCACTAAAACATCCCGAAGATAACTCTGGTGGAAGACATATATCCAAATCTCTGGAAGCAAAACTGACTGCCACATTCTTGAAGTTGTGTAAAAATGAGAAGATGGCCATACTGTTGTCATATGTAAGTGTAAGGTAGTGGCCTGAGATTGCGAAAGGTCATAGTATATACTATGATATGTGAAAATTAAAGAAATTCTTGACATAAAATCGTGCAAAGTGGGCAAGAAGCATGAGTAGCAATTTTTGTGTTTAACAGCAAAGTGTCGAAAGCGTCGAAAACAAGAATGGTACATAGCAGCGTGATGGACAGAGTTGGACAATACTAGGGTTTGCTTTTCGTGAGTGTGACCTGGGGGCCATCGGTGTTGATGTTGACTTTCTTCTTCCTCATGCCGCGCCGACTCTCCAGTGGGTATTCGCATTTCAAAGATCGACGTTGGCACTGACTGCAGAGCTGTGAATGACTGATTGCGATGATCGTGGAAGGTTTGGGACTTACTTGCAGGTCTTGTCCTTGCTTCCGGGGATGGGAGATCGACAGGCAATTTTCCGACCTCTGCAGAAGAAGCATGCAAGCGGTGGTTTCTTTTCCGCTGGACGTTTGACGGGAAGAGGGGTCAAGGGCATCAAGGGTCGCGGCGGTCGCGGCGACGCAGAACGATGAGTCCGCCCCACTAAAGAGTGATGCGACGACGGGGTGTGGGTCTGATAGTTACTTTGATGTTGGGCATGACGTGCATGGACGTGCGGAGGATGGTTGCCAGATGTGACTCTGGCAGTTGGTTCCTGCACTGTGCAATGCCTTCGAGTTGGTGTTGTTAAAGCAGGCGGATTTGACCAGGCAAGCTCAGCCATTGTACGATATTGGAGAGTAGGGTCGAAGGGAGGGGGTACTTTTGTTGTTGCTGAAATTGTTTGTCGGATGGCAGGTGCAGGAGGGGCCACAATAGGATCCACCGCGAGTGACTGGGATTTGCAATAAAGACAAGGATAGCAATGCTGTGACTGGGCCGGGCTGGGAAGTTGATTAACCTGTGAATAAGTGTTGACGTCGGGTCGACTTTCCAAAGGTGGGGTGTAATATTGGTGGAGTTGTTCGGGTGGGTTAGATTGTTTCAAGCCAAAGTGCTGGGAAGGGGTTGTTGGGTGGATGGTCATAGACTGGAAGCTTGCATAGTCATAGTTAAGAGGTGGGTACTCAACACCCATAAAATCGTGATGCGGCGAAGGTTGATAAGGCACCGAAGAAGTGGCACTGTACCAAACGTAGTTCACAGCTGGGCCACGGCCATGGTTCAGCTGGGCCTCAACTAGAGCCTGCATGGCCTCCCTTGCCTGAGGAAAAGTAGCATAGAATTCTTCGTCGGTTTCGCGCAAAGTCTGAGCGAACAAGGAAAGAGGTTCTGGTCCAGATTGCTGGTGTGAAGCCTAATGGGGATGAGATGAGGGTAAATAGAGAAGAAAAGGGTAGATACCTGGGCGAAAGAGTAAGGATAACGGTGAGATGGAATAGCCATGTTGAGTAAGTTTATGAACAGGTGAAGAGTACTTTTGTACTTTGACGGTTCCAGTCACGTGGCAAGTGCCGTCGCCCACCAAGTAAGGCTATCACGAGGGATCTCGCCAAGAAAGGTAAGGCTCGAAAA
The DNA here is from genome assembly GCA_000827195.1 of Laccaria amethystina LaAM-08-1. Classification (NCBI taxonomy): domain Eukaryota; kingdom Fungi; phylum Basidiomycota; class Agaricomycetes; order Agaricales; family Hydnangiaceae; genus Laccaria; species Laccaria amethystina. Next base: position 21,492 of record KN838725.1, read on the forward strand.
GGGAAGGAGGCACCGAGGATCACCCGAACAGCGCAAAACAAAATGAATGAGTGCTCGCGGACGGTGGCGACAAGTGGGAACTGCAGGGACCAAGCAAAGGCAAATGGGAGGAGGAGGGGCAGAATTCAACTTGAACTTGTCAAGTCACGATTGAGTCACGAACACAAGTATGTTTGCCTGGATTTGAGTTGGACTTGTACTCAAAGTTTGTAAGTTGTCATCTTTTTTCTCCTGCATAATTATCATACCACTTGATTTTCATCGTCAGACTTTGACAAACACCTCCTCGTTCTCGCCCTTGGATCAATTCACAATTACCGGCGCGTCCTATCTATACGCTTCGTCCGCCTACTTACATTGGCGCATCGACGACTAAGTCGATGTCCTAGTAATGGCGACTATCCAAAGTCCTCATTATCAAGCACGTCGACTCGACTGCTCTCATTCCCATCATTTCATAAACGCCATGCGCAGAAACGCTTCCTAAGTACACAGGGTCCCCAAAAACCATCAAGGATTGGTGAAAGAACCGTAGGAGTCCTGATAAATATCTCCCCGCCCTGGGCCGCTTCACTCAAATCTACACGCATGGAAAATCCACAGCGTTTCAAACCACGAGTCATAACAAAGAGGCATCGACGTTCACCTACATCATCAAATTTCCCCTCCCTATAACTTACCACACGCTCGAGCTCTTAGGCACACAATTACACCCGTATTATACACGAGTATGCCAATCCGGCTCCGTTTTTCAGCATTGAACAATTGAGTGACGTGAGACCCCTTTTTTACTTATATTTTCTTATGACCCAACCGCCGTACCATCCAACAACGACAAAAAGAAACCCTCCTACAATCCCCGCGCCTATAAATCCCGACCGGTTATTAGCCCAAGTTAAATTCGAAATTCAGCCCTCGCTCCCGCTCTCAATAAGTTTTATAAAAACGCACATTCGCCCATCCCCTCCACCACTGGCCTGCCAATCCACCCCCATGGCCACCATCCGCCTCCACAGCTGCGATACAGGGACCGCAGTCGTCCCCGATGAGACCCATAAGAACGATCAGCGAGATACTAGGAATTACTTCATTCAGCTGAAGCCGAAGGTAAATGCTTGTGGTGCCTACCTGAACGCGACCAGAATACTCATCAACGTGAGGGTTATACTCAGCCCGGACATAACGTGGAACTTCGTCCGCCTATCCTGCTCCATTCCTTCATCAACGTTAACGGCGAGTTTCTCCTCCTCGCCCTCTCGCAGTTTCTCTGGGTCCCCAATTTTTATCTTAGCCGACTTCAAGCCTTCCCCCATAGCTTCCCTCACTTCCTCCGCTTGCATACTCTCCCGAATCCAACACGGACAGTTCCTCTGCCTTATCTTGCCTATTATCTTCCCCCGTTATCGCTTTCTCCGGGTCCTCCCCTCCACGCCGAGATTCTTCTCGCATCACACCGAATGCAGTGTTCTATCTTTTTTCAAAGACGAAAAATGAGCGCTCAGGAAATCCGCTGTACGAGTACAGCATCAAAACGGAGTCTGCAGAATATACCAAGGTCATCCCAGCTGTAAACAAGAACTTACGGGTGTCAAAATTGACGATTTTACAGACTCAAATGAAAAAGATCTCACCGGAAGAATGACTACGTGAGAACTGGCTATACAAGATCCGTCCGCGTCTTTTCTGGCGAGCACTGGGACGGCAAGTAGGGCTATTGATGAAGCTGTGTCGAATCCTTTTTAATAGTCAGCGTCAAACTTTTCCATAATAATGTATAGTCTTACCAAATCCGAAAAGTACACCGACGGGGTAAATATAACAGCAGCTCAGGCCGCGTCAAAACGGAAAGAAGAAATAAAAGAACCTTCCAAGGTCGATCCACAAACGTCATAATGGGTCCTATGATACACATCATGAGCATATTGTTATCTTTCGGGTTGTGTTTGGCTTCTTGGACCATCTCGCCGTTCATCCGTCGCCGCTCTTGGATCTTGTCCTGTGGGAGCTCACATTGTTCCATGATTTACTTCTGATGAGAGATGGGGGCGGCGGCGCTTCAAAATCCTCCACAGAATAATAGTATTCGCAAGACCGATGATAAACAAAAATGAGCCTGAGACGGCGTCTCCTGCGGCGGTTTTTATAACCTATTAGGATGAGTGGTGACGCGTAGCTTATACGTCTCTTACCCACTATCCCTTCGACCTTCCAACACTCCCGATTCTGTTATAAACGCTTGAAGAAATGGCAATACCCACATTCTACTAAAAATAAGGATCATCCGTGCGCATCTAAAGAAACAACTCACGACGGCAATCACAATGGTGCTATGTCCAAGGGAAAAAAATAAACCGCAAGTAACAGATAGCTGATTGAGATTAATCAATCCTCTTGTAGCATTGTCGATGGCGCTTGTGAAAGATCGATCAATCAAATTCTACACTCCTGAAACTTGAACGGGTTCAACGATAAAAACTCAAGACAACCGAAATCCGTACCACTCTCGAAACGAGAAATAAAATCACCTAATGTGATCTGCGTCCAAGGCTTTGACAAAAACCTAGCTGTGCCCTTAACGCCGCGGGCCAATAATAATCGCAAGGTACCATGCCTAAGCCCTAGCGTCTATCACGAAGATAAGCAAAATATCAAAACAATCAACGAAAACGCCAAATCTCACATACCCAAGCCAACAGCGCCAGATCTAAAATTCCGTGCGTATCATGGTGTCTCCCGAACAAGATCCCAGCAACAATCCAACAAATCACGGTCACAGCAAGCCTGCGTACGTTCTAGTCAGTGTATATTTCAGTAGTTCACCGATTCAATACTTACTCAAAGACCATCAGAAGAACTGACCGACCGAGGAGGGTGAGCCTTGGAAGGGCCATGGCCGTATCTCTGAGAGAGGCAGCGGGGAGATAAGCCATCGATCGGCGTGTATCAAGCTATAAGTCGAGGAAAACTCAGCTCGTCGTTGGCTAATGCATGACGGGATTGGCGTTGGATGACGATTTCAGCGACAAACTGGCGTGCTGGATAATATAATATATTTTTTTGGATATACATCCTCACCCGTTTTCGGAGAAGAGTCAGAAGACCTCGGAAAACAAAACATCGCAGCCGAATCAAGTCGGAATCTACGAAATAACTGAACTTGGATGCGTACCTTTAGTGATAGTCAGAGCTCTGATACAATGTGTCATGAAATGTATTCCTTACTTTCAACCTTATTCAAAGGTCCTGTGGGCGTAGGATTGAATAGAATCATAGCGAACTTGAACGCACTGCGGTGTCCTTGCTATAAGTATCGTTTCAGTAGCCTATCCAACTTTAGAACTCACCAAGCGTAATTCGAGGTTCCCGCTAGTATGCACTGCTTCAAGTTCCACACGTAAGTAATGTGATCTAGGCTTGTGCTCTCCGTTAACGTGGTCAAAGAACAAAAGGTGATGTGGCTGTGTACGTTTTCGACAACTTGTATATATTTGAGACTAAGTATTGATTAAGTATCGATCTTTGGAACTTGCTCGGAACGAAGTCATGTACTTATTTGTCGTACCATGCATTATCAGGTGTAACGCAATGTTGACGCAATGCTAGAATTCATCCGCTGCCTTGCAATCCACTTTGGTGTGTTCTGCATTTGAAGAGTTTCGGTTGAGGCGGGCGGTTGTGGCACACGACAAGTACTTGTACGAGCGTACTTTCAAGGTATGCTTACAGAGGGAAAAAAAGGTAGCGTACTCCGAGATAATAGTTTCAGATGTACATGATTCAATACACAAGTACTACACAGGCCAGTCTTCCATAGAGAGCGGACTCGTCAAATTTCTGATGTCAACCAGTTTGCGATTTTTTGTGAGCGTACTGGGACAGTGTCGCCAGGCTGGATATCGAAGTGTTGGTTGTAGTATTGTGCAATTCGAAGAATGGTTGGATGGTTGAGGTTGTGGGTTTCGATTGTCGGGGAGAAGATAGTTCCGACCACAGGGGCTACAGCTAATGGTGCAACTGGGTTCTGATTATTGTTGGGAGCGATGGCGTTAGCTAGGATCGTGCCATCCCCATCAACCTGGCCCAAAAAGTAAAATAAGCAACATAAGGAGTGAACTAAGCTGGCCAGTCTAAACACAACATACCTCCTTCTGCTTTGCGCGATATGCTGTGCTACCCGTATTCCTGGCCAGTTCTACATTCGATTTGGCGATCCTCATGTTCTCTATAACCGCGCTTGTACGCTTTTGACTTTGTTCAATCCGGTCGACTGCTTGTCGTATCTGATCGAGAGTGTTGGCAAAACCATCGAGCCAGGGAGGTGCCGCTGCACCTCCAAGACTGGTTCTTAGGACGCTTTCATGATGGTACAGCTCAGCAGCGCCGATTTCGTCGTCTGTGGCACAGATATTAGAGCGAGTTGCTGAAATCGAACCCAGATCAGTTGGTGTCGTTCAGCAGGGACGGGAGACTTGCCCTTGGATTGAATAAGCCTTTCGACATAATCTTTCGTATTCATAATGTCAGAAAGGGTGGGTGGATTGACTGGCATTGCAGGAATAGGAAGCCCTGCATTGTTAGCGGGTGGTGCAAAAGCCATCGATGGCGTCACACAATGTCACATTACGTGACTGACATTGTCGTCGGTCTATTGTCTGTGCTTATCACTCCAGACGTTCACTATGTCAAATCGGTCGCTGACGCCTCCTAAACGCTTAGATACACACACGCAGCTGGTGGGCGCAGAAGACCCTCTGGCCGACTTGGAGGCAGAACTGTAATCAACCCCCACGCAGCAGAAGCGATGCTTGGACCATGATGACCAACCTTATATTCCCCGTGCTCAACGCCATGTCACAGATCAGACGCCCAAGAAGGGGAAGACCGCGTCCTTCTTGCCATCCTATGTCAAGTCAAATGTGATTCGGGAAGCTGTGACTGTCCACGGGGCGCCAACAGAGGATGGTCGACCCAAGTGCCTGAAGTGACGCTCGTCGCTCACAAACCAGCAACCAACACCGTATACCTTCCCTCTCAGAATCTCCCACCATTCAACCCATCTCAAGTCCAACGTGACAATTTCTGCAACCAAATTAACCCAACACCAACGCAAACCACATCCAGAGAGGGTGCGAAAACGATGAGTCCAACGACGAGTGCCCAACCACGCCATGGTCGATAAAAGCTGCCAGCGGTGAAGACAAGCAATCGGCCGCCCGACGCGCATGACAGGACTTGAACACGGCCCCATCTACGCAAGTCTGACACCAACGACGAACATATACCGGGACGAGTGAATTCCAAAGAAGCGGGGGGGGATATCTAAGGAACCACGACGCGATACACTTGGCATGGGGTGGGATGACACCCTTCCAGGTGGGAAATGGTGGGGCTGAGAAGCTAGGGGATCCGAGCCGCGACTGGTATGTGGCCAACTACCTCCCCGCCGTTACAAAACATTGCTCTAGTAGCATGGGTATTACAGAAGGCTGACAAGGCTAAACGTCGATTCAAGGCGGTCTGTTCCAAGCAGGATGATCCAGAATTTCCCTTCCGGTGCGCTAACTTTGGTTTTTGCGACTCAAAAATAGGCATTCTTGACCAAAAGGATAGTATCCCGAAATGTTAACATTGGGAGGGCCTTATTTTTGGCGCTATTTACTGTATAAAGGAAGGTAGTGAGATGAGCCGCGGCGCTCAGGTGGGCAAGTTGATCATGCAAGCTAAGGTTGATTTGAATGAAAGGATGTGACGAAATAAGGAACCAAGGCGTCATTTATCTAGTTCGTGCCCTGTGGGCTTAGCGACATGTTGCCTAATCCGTATTAGTATTTAGTGTAGCTGGTACCGGTATTCAGACTCCAACAACCTGCCAAACCACCCTGGAGCCCTTATCCACACTTCCATCAGATTTGGGTTATTCTATATCGTTGTGATGGGTATAAGAAAATAACACAACAAGTTACAACAATCAAAGTCATAAGCCATAAGATCGTCGAGGTGGAGGAATACTCTGTAGATAAGCTAGAGGCGCCAAGCTGTTGGGATTGTCATCTGAGGAGGCAGAACTTGCGGAGCCGCACTCTGTGGATCCTTTAAAGTTGATGGTCCTGCGATGGCAAATTGACTCGTCGGTTAGTCGCCGGTGGTTCTGGATTGCAAGAAACACTCATGAGATTAGGCGTGTGTGGGATATATTCCAAATCCGTGAATTCCGGGCTTTTAGTCTTGGGGTTGAAGATGCGATCAGGCCTGCGGCTGGGAGCAAGACACCACCGATTTTCGAGGTATAGTAGAGCTGGCGATGCTCGGTTGTGCGGCGTGGAGAGTTCACCCAAATTTTCAGTGAGTTTTGAATACGGAATATTTACTTGCGAGACTTTCGCTTTCGCAAGATTTGACGCTGCTCATCGATAGGGTCCTCAGGTGCTCGCCGCGCCGCGTGTTCAGCGTCTTCGCCTTCACGCTCTCCTGCTCGTGCTCCAGCCCAATGGAAAAGCCAAACAAAGAGACATATTGACCTGGCGGGAGGGAGGGAGAGTTTCTATCATCATTTATTCTCGTGATTATCAGTTGTGCAAAGTATTGCCCAAGATCATTATCTTGGTCTTCCTCTTAGCGAAAGTACAACGTGAGATTTCAGTCAATATTACCCCCGCTTAATAGCCCAGTGTATCGATTTAAGATAGAATCAAATGCTTTAAATCACTTGGATACCGTAGAAACCCTGCAGTTGAAAAGTGACGACGCTACAGCCGTGTATTGTTCCTCATTGGGACCTTTCCGGAATACACCTTTACCTCTACGTCTGGTTGTGGACATCCCGTTCACATAACTTATCATGCGAGTAGGGCCAGTCGTAGTTAGTATAAATACACGGAGGGGCGTTATTTTAAAAAAAAAACGCAAAGCATAGCAGGTGATACAGACACGGATGAAAGTTCTTCCAGCAGAGGGCGCCCAGTTCTCGAGACTGACGGCCGTCTTTTGACCGTTCCCATACCTGGAGCAAACACCCTATTCCCCCGCTTCAGTCTCCTCACCCTCAACTCCTGCTCAACGTCTCCCCCTCCTTAAGAACCGTAGCAAGACTCTCCTCCCACCGCCTGCCTCGCCCACTCTCGCCTAAGCCGCTTCCGCCACCACTCATCCTCTCCCTCGCTATCGCACAAAACTCGGTCATCATCTCGCTGACAGCACCAAACGACTCTTTTATCGCAGAGGGGGAGATGAGAGGAGTTTGAGGGACATCTCCATCCGCACCGCCACCGCATTTGCGTGCAGTTCGAAATTCGCTTCATGCGGTGGTACCTGGCTTTCCGATTCAGCAGCAGACAACGAGTTTTCATGGAGATCGAGCCGCGGCTCGCGATGCTCTCGTATTCTTGGTGTCGGTAGTTGCCAGCAAATCAGTATTGAAGTTCTTCAAAAAGCTAAAGCGACTCACATTATAAGACACCGTCCTGTAACACGAATCAGGGCGTGTTGTACCCTATTGCGACGTTGGTGTACTTGTTCAGGTAGCCCTTGAGAGCGTATGGCTCAGATGGTGGTATGGGATTGGGGAGGAGGCGTTTTATCATGATTTCAGCTGGATATTTGTTCGCATGAGCTTCAATAAGGAAAAAGAACCTACATTGTCGTAAGAACACACGGACGCGATCGTCCTTTGCGGCCGTCTTGGCATGTGCCATCTTTCCCGATGAACACGTCAGCCCCAGCGCGAACTGCCAGCTCGATCAAGCAGAGGTCTTTTCGGCGTGCGGCTTCGTGTAGTATAGAGGTGCCAGTGTCGTTGTTAAGATAGGACAAGTTGACGAAGGATAGTATCCGCGGAGAGTCGACCAGCTGTAGGAGTGAGGGCGAGGGTGGTTCTGATCATAATCTTGGAAGTGGGATCTTGATACCAAGGGGTTTCGTCCACCACACGCCCTTGTCACGTTCACGGCATGTGTCCCCCCCATAGAAACCTATCCAGCCCATCGCAAATGGCGTACGTCGAAGTCCATATTGACGCTGTGCCCGCTGTCTTATTTCGTCGTAGTTGTAATCGATTAGCTACAAACGAGGTAAGCCGTCAACATTTAATGAAGAGAGAGACGCGTCGTTACTCGCACGGGCATTGAATATTGAGACACTTTGTTGGAAAGGAGATTGGGTCGTCGGATTCACAGGTGCACAGTGATGAGGATGACCTAGCGAAATCCGTGATGTTGAAGTCAAAAAGGCAAGGAGGATACACATACCATACACATCCTCCCGCTGCCTCTCTACACCACATGCTCGACCCTCCACCCGTGTTCCCTCAATGACCGAGTTTTTCGAAATGTCTGATGTTGTCGACGTGCAGCTGATGGTGCACAATCACGGTAAGTGCTACGAAACGGGTCGATCCATTGTCAAAGACTTACCAGCTTATGTCCTATGTCACGTCCGCCATTTAGTCAATTGGGTGACGACGATGGCGACTCGACGTGGTGGTGAAAGATAAGGTCAGTCACAATCGTTACACGTTACTTTGTGCTCACCGTTCCCTTGCCGTTCCCCATGGCTATAGCAAACTTCTGAAGCCACAACCTTTAGGTCAGTTGGCCTCTATTGGGATGCGTCTGCCAAGGACTCACATTTTGTAGGTCATCATACCATTGTAAACGAGGTCGACGCTGTAAGAAACTTCAACGGGAATTCTAGATCCCTCACCAGAGTGAATATTCGTATTTCGTATGTAAGCTAAGCTCCCGCTGACGACCTTTGATAGGTTCTGTCGACTTCCCTGGGAGCCAGAGATGGACCTACCGTCCTCTCCACCTACAAGAACTTTGCCGTGGACGGATGCTTCACGTTCGTATCACATTCATAGCACGCTTGGATTAATATTGAGTCAAAAATTAGGCCCACAACATTGTCTTTCCAGCTGGACACGAGTGCGGACATGACCGTTGAAACGTGCATCGACACCTGCATTTCGGCTGGCTATCTCAGGGCGGGGCTCGTAGCAGGGTCGCAGTGTTGTATGCTTGACATATTCCCACTTACATACTCCTTACCGGTAGTGCAATGTTTCTCATGATGTTGTAGATTTTTTCCTTGGAGCGCCTTTCTGTGCGTTCCTCCGTTCGTGGTGTCGAAATCTCAGACTTTCTGACATTCTTTTGCGTCACAGATAATGGACCTAAAATTACGAAGGCGATCAAAGGCGTGTTGAAGGATGATTATAACTACGATTCTACGGTTCGGCCTTTGTTTTGTCATTGAAAACGGGTTGCTGATTTTGTGGAATGGATTCTTAAGTTGTATCGGTCGTTCACGCAGTGTCTTTTCATTGAAGATGAAGGAGATATTGTGTTTTATAAGAATAAACATGGCATTGCGGCTCGACGACTTCAGGAAGTTGGTGAAGGAGTGGGCAGGGGATTGTTAGATCCTGGAATGGAGAGCCAACTGGGCGAATCGGCGAAAAGACGGGCAATCTAGTGGTAATTTTATACATCTGTCATTCCTCGAGTACAGGCACCGCACAAAGCTCGAATACATGCGTCTCTTCATTTTTCTCACACACTGATGCTTGAAATTACTCGATAGAGATAACTTATTTGTCCAAGGCTTTAGCAGTTCTTTGAGAACCATGCGGAAAGAAATGTGACCCGTAGTCGAAGAGGATCTCTTCCTCCGGCTTGATCTTCCTCACTAAAAAACGAAGGATAAGCGGAAATACGCGACCCAATCACTGTTAACTCACAAGCATTTATGCCGATTCGGTGTTCCCCGTTGACAAGTCGAACTGTTGCGACAGGATTAGAAGGAAAGACGGTTGTGCATGATGAATCCATTTACTTTTCGCAGTGCAGTTTGCCAGTTCTCCAGATTGGTGATTTATATATCTTGTTTCATTTCCAGCACCCCCGCTATGGAGTGAGAAAGCGGAATTTAGCTCGAAAACGTAGTTGCGGTTTCTATGCGTTGCGACGATTCTGGGCGTTGGAGCGTCGGTTTGCCATGTCCAAAGATGTTGTAAAAAAATGGAGAAACGTACTCTCGTGACTCTCGGGTGGGATCTAATATCAGCTCCCCAGTATACTCTATGGGGAAAGCGGAGAGTCATTAAGATATCCAATCCGGAAGAATCGAGGGGCAGCACCTGCAATTAGGTCATTTTTCTCGGCGGGTTCTGCGAGGAAAAGACCCAAGCCCCACCGGCTTTGACGGACTTCGGTGCGCTGGGCAAGATTAAAGACGTAATTCTGAAGTAAGTGACAAAGGTATGATTTACGTTGGAGCGTCCTTGCTGAATGGAGACGTTCTGGCAGGCGGCCGACGCACTATCTAAGTCATGCCAAACGAGTTAGTGCGAGACAGGAGGTTTTCGTACAGGTATACCTTCACATCTAACATGGACCGGATCAATAACATTCACGGCGCAGGAAGACGATGAGAAGACACACCTGGCATCACAATCCACGCAAAGAACTGGATCACACTCTCTATGCGCCTTGTAGCAGGGGCACCTTGCGCTGTAACACAGCTTTCCGGTCACGTCTTGCTTGCAATGGCACAAGCGACTTCGCAATGCACCTTGTTCAGGAAACAAGCGCAATCACCTGGGTGACTGCATGGATAATCGCTGATCAGAAACATCAGGGCTTGGGGGTCAGGGTGTAGGTATCGGTAGATCAACCCACGGAACAAATGTCTCTGCGTCCGTCATAATCTACGTATGCTTCAGAGGGGTGGAAAGTCAAGCTGAGACGGGCGCGCAGGTACCTATTGTTCCTGTAATTGGTTTAATCTTTCCGATGCTCCTTTTGGTCTTTGGCGGATCTTGACGGTGTTTGAATATCTGCGGCGAGAGTGAATTAATTTGGGTTTTGGTAACCAAGTGAAAACGAAGAACCTCTCGACAAGGTTTACGACATATAATAGCGGCATCGCATGGTAATATGTCGGGAGAGTAGTCCATCAGGATTCTCAGCGTCTGCAATTCGCTCTCCGTCCACACGGAGGGCTGGATTTTTATCAGACCTGTTAGCGAGAAAGCGACGAATCTGTTGTACTTGCAATCAAGGAGGAAACGCTAGTAAGAGCGTCGGTGAGAAGTGAGGCCGTCAAACGTACTATGTATTGTACAGTAACCAACTAGGCAATTGCTGTTGTTGCAGAAGTATTGTAAAAGATTGGGAAGCTGTTCGTGGGGGTGCTCTGAGGACGTGGAGAAAGGGGGCTGATATGGAAGAGAAGTCGCTTGCTCGAAATCGAGCCATTTTGGATAATCGCTGTGCGTCATATTGTTGAGCAAGAGGAAAATGGAGATAGGAAGCAGAAACTTTACCGCCGGCGACTTACACCAACAAGTCGATTTAGCTGAAGTGGAAGAACAGCAACTTTATCGATTGCCTCCATAGACAATCAATATTCTGAATGTAACCTGCGTGCAATTTCAACAACGATAACTTCCACTTTGGTAATAAAAAATTAATGTACGCCGAATATCGATGTAGGTGAAGGAGGTACGCACAGTCTGGGTTGCGATGGGGTATTTGCCACAAGAAAAACTTGTGTTGTTCATTGTAGGACATATAGTCGAACTCTGGGTCATCTGAGAATGACATGAACGGCATGAGGTGGGGATCGTCGCCAACGGAAATGCTTTGCATGAGGGGCGTGCATGCCTCGTAGCTTGTGTGCGGTTTGAGCGCTTCATCGAGTTTCACAACTTTGACTGGAACAATCGTGGAGGTACAGCCTTCCGGACCATCTGTGATGTCAAAAATTTCGAATTCTTCTTCAGCGCGCTTGGGGCGACTTCTGCCTTTCCCTTTGCGAGCCTTTTGAGCATGTGCGGCTTCGGTTTCTTTCGTTGGATAACGGGGCGACGCTGGGGCCTTTACCAAAAGCGAGCGAAAAGTTTCTTGACAATAATTTATATCCCAGGCATAAAATTCCGAGCTAACTGTTTCGGAAACTCTGCAGACGAGGTCGGCAGTCTGGGAGCGAGTCGGCATCCGAGTTTTCACCCACTGGGGTAGAACTATTCATCAGAAAATCAGAGTTCGTGCTAAATAAGGTAAATATAGTCTAGGGGCAGATTTTTTGCCTTCAAAGAAAGCCGATACTTTTTTGGAAGGTGCCTTTGAGCGTTGTAGTGATGAGGTTTGGAGGAAAAGAGTATTTTGCATTATTTTTTTTGTATTATTCTAATGATTATATTTGTTTCGGCTCCGCTCAGAATTTTCAACAACTCGTTACGCCTTGCACATCGACGACGACAACGATGGCTGGCCATGGAAAACCTGACCTTTCGGGCTACAATTCTGGCGCTATTTCGTCGCTGGTCTTGACGGCGGACAGGTCAGCTCTGCCGCGTCGAGACAAGGAACCTAACGGTCAACTTCGCTTGCTGGCCGAATCGACGTTCGGGAAATGGGCTCTCGAGTCGTACGACAGGCCCCAAAAGACCTCGAGAAGAAGAAGAAAAAGTCTTCCGACAAAAACGATGGGTCTGAGAGGCCAACGGCGAAACGCAAGCTCGAAACTGCCGCAGGCTTTGGGTACGCGAACATCATCGAGGCGACGCAAGATGTTGAAGGCCTCACGTATCGTCCGCGGACCGCGGAAACACGCGAGGTTTACGAACTTATTCTTTCCTCTGTTCATACTGCGCTTGGTGACCAGGCACAGGATATTGTTCGGAGTGCTGCTGATTCCGTGCTCGAGACACTCAAAAACGAGGGGATGAAGGATTTTGACAAAAAGAAGGAGATTGAGGAGGTCATCGGCTCCATTCCGAGCGAGCAGTTCTCACGGCTCGTCAGCCTTTCGAAGAACATTACGGATTACAACGCTGAAGACGAGTCTATGGCTGACCCAGACATGGAGAGGAAGGATGCTGAGATTGACGAGGAAGTTGGTGTAGCTGTCATCTTCGACGAGGAGGAACAGGAGGAAGAGGATGAAGAGGGCTCTGAGATTGCCGAAGAATCAGACGAAGAAGAAGAGGGACAGGAAGCTGCCCCTGAGGGAACTGTCGAGGATGGTGCGGGGGAGGAACTTATCATTGGGGGCGACTCGTCACGGAAGGTCAAAACTGACAGGGGCATTGTCTCGCCGCATTCCATCGACGGTTTCTGGGTTCAACGTCAGATATCCGAAATCTACCCCGACCCTGTCACGGCTGCAGAAAAGACCACCTCCGTCCTCAGCATTCTTGGATCCGAATCCAGCGCCCGTGACTGCGAGAATCAGCTCATGGAACTCTTCGACTTCCAGAGCTTCCATATCACGGCCAAATTCCCGACTTCGTCGTGTGGTGTACCAAACTGATGCGTAGTGATGCGGATGAACACGTTAATGTTGAGGTTGCTATGCGCGAGAAGGGAGTTGGGTGGATCCTTCGAGAGCTGGCGGGTGACAGGCAAGCGAAGCCTCGTTCAGATGCTATGGACGTTGATGAGCCCAAGATTGAGGTTCCAAAGACGGCCACTGTTGCGCCTGGCTCTATTGTCCAACCCAAACGGACGGTAGATCTCGATAGCATGGCGTTTAACCAGGGCGGGCACCTGATGTCGAACAAGAAGTGCAAACTGCCAGATGGTTCCTTCAAGCGGGCGAAGAAAGGATACGAGGAAATCCATGTCCCTGCCCCAAAGCAGAAGCCTACCACGGAAAGCGACTTTGTTCCCATATCAGCTCTACCCGCTTGGGCTCGCGAAGCATTCACAGTCCCTAAGCTTAATCGCGTCCAGAGTAAAGTCTTCCCCGTTGCTTTCGGTACTGACGAACCTATATTGCTTTGTGCACCAACTGGTGCGGGAAAGGCATGTCTTTCATGTTGATATGCACCTTCAACACTCTAATCATCGCCTTCATAGACGAATGTCGCCATGTTGATGATTCTCAATGAACTTGCAAAGCACCGCAACGAAGACAGATCATCGTGACCACGCCGGAGAAATGGGATGTCATCACGAGGAAAATGACCGACACTTCTTATACCAACCTCGTGCGCCTCATCATCATTGATGAAATACATCTTCTCCACGACGAGCGAGGACCTGTTTTGGAGAGTATCATCGCTCGGACTGTCAGGTGGGCGGAACAACAATCCGAGTACGTCCGCCTCCTTGGCCTTTCGGCTACATTGCCCAATTACGAGGACGTTGCAACCTTCCTTCGGGTTGATGAGAAGAAGGGGCTTTTCTACTTTGACCATTTCATCAGTGTCACGGAGAAGAAAGCGATTAAGCGGTACCAGATCACCAACGAAGTCTGCTACGAGGAGGTCCTCGACCAGGCGGGCAAGAACCAGACGCTGGTGTTCGTCCACTCTCGCAAAGAAACTGCGAAGGAGACGATTACCCAATTCGTCAAGCCTGACGGTGCGGTTCGAGAGATCCTGACGGAGGAAGCTGGCAACGTGAAGGACAGCAACCTGAGAGATCTCTTGCCGTTCGGCTTTGCCATTCACCACGCGGAATGTCAAGGGAGGACCGTGGACTCGTTGAAGAGTTGTTTGCAGACGGATCCAGGTCTTGGTTTGCACGGCGACACTGGCTTGGGGCGTCAATCTTCCTGCCCATACCGTTATCATCAAGGGAACGCAGATTTACAACCCAGAGAAGGGTCGTTAGGTGGAGCTCTCTTCTCAAGACGTCCTCCAGATGCTTGGTCGCGCCGGTCATCCGCAATATGACACCTTTGGAGAGGGCATTATCATCACAAACCACTCGGAGATGCAATACTACCTCAGCCTGCTGAACCAGCAGCTGCCCATCGAGTCCCAATTTTTCTCGAAGCTGGCGGACAACCTCAACGCTGAGATCGTGCCTGGGACGGTTCGGAATCGTGATGAAGCCGTTCAATGGCTTGGCTACACTTACCTGTGCCTATACTTCCTTTTATCTCTTCTTTCGAATCTAACACTCGTTTGTAGCTACATTCGCATGCTCAAGTCGCCAGCCCTGTCCAGCGTAGGCGTCGACTATCAAGAGGAGGATGGTGCTCTAGTCCAGAAGCGTGCCGACATAGCTCACTCGGCGGCTGTCCTTCTGGAGAAGTGTCAACTCATCAAGTACGAGAGGTCATCAGGTCGATTCTAAAGTACAGAGCTCGGCCGGATCGCGTCGTATTATTATGTGACGTACAACTCCATGATGGTCTACAACCAGCATCTACGTTCGACAATGTCAACGCTCGAGTTATTTAGGGTTTTCGCTCTTTCAAACGAGTTCAAGTTTGTACCGGTAAGTTTCCTTCCTTGAGATATCTTACGTACCTTTATTGACATTTTCCTCATTAGGTTCAACAAGAGGAGAAACTGGAGCTCACAAAGCTGCTCGAGAGGGTTCCCATCAAAGAAAGCGTCGAAGATCCTGCGGCCAAAATCAACGTACATATATCTCTCAACTCAAGCTCGATGGTAAGCGTTTCCACGGCTATTCATCCCAGGAATAATAACGAAGGCCTTCTAGGGTTTGTCCTAGTCGCTGACATGGTCTTTGTGCAGCAATCTGCGGGGCGGTGTGTACCAATTAACCGCTTCCCTCGCCATGTCCTCACTATATTGCTTCTATTATAGTATCCTGAGGGCCATGTTCGAAATATGTTTGAAACGCGGCTGGGCTGTACCTGCTAAGGCAGCTCTCGACCTTTGCAAGATGGTTGAGAAAAGGATGTAAGTTTTTGTGGTTTTCGAAGTTAGGCATCGCTCACAAGTATATCAGGTGGGGTTCAATGACGCCTCTTCGTCAATTCAAGGGGGTTCCCACTGAAGTGATCGGAAAGGCGGAAGGGAAACGGTTCGTGAGTGATATCTGCCCCCCTGTCGTTTCATTGCTGATAATACCCGTCTTTCATAGCCTTGGTATCGTTACTTCGATCTGGTACGCTTTATCAACTTCGTTTTCTAGCTGCGTTGCTGAAACTTCTTTAGACACCTCCTGAAATCATCGGAATCCCTAACGCTGGGCGGCTGGTGCACCGTCTCGTCCATAGCTTCCCAAAGCTTCAGTAAGTTCTCATTGATATCTGACTTTTTGGATCTCATTGACAAACTTGTTCTAGGCTCCAAGCGCAAGTCCAACCCATCACTAACAGTATTATCATTGAACTAGGGGCCCTGATTCGACGATAATAATTTTAGGATAGGAGTCCGACTATTACAGTACCAATAGCACTATTCAGTGTTAAAATATACATTTTACTTGTTATACACCCATTTCTTGCTCCATGGGAGGCTCTCAGCGTCGTTTGAGCCAGCGCTGAGGCCAAATCCGCCGACCCCGACATTCCTGGACCAAAAAAATACCCTGATCTGGGCATCCGGACAAATTTTTGAAATGAGGGGGTAGGCCAAGTCCCATCCGGACAAATTTGGCGCAGAGGCGTCCAGACAAAAACCCGATTCTCGCGATCAGGCCTTTTCTGATAATAATAATGCCGGGTTGTGCCAAAACCATAAGCCCTTGGACACGTGAACGATCAAGTTGACGTTTGTTGACAAGCGCAAGGCAGGCCTTGTGCCCAGAAATGACCAATGAAGGTTAAGCTCGATTGATTCCAAATGAATTGTCACTCATCCTGAATTTTGCGTATCCTTTTTCGCCTTCAAGGCGTCTTCAGGGCATATTCAGGGCATTTTCTCCTGACTTTTCATTCACAACCACCACCATCATTCCTCTCATCTTCGCCCATTCTATCCCTTTTCCAACCATTCAAAGTGATCTACGCTCCACATCATGTCATACCTCTACGGTCTCTCATATCAGGATTCATCTCAACCCACCTTGTGCCCAGCTGCTCGTGATGAGAACCGACGGACCTTTCTGGATTTGAATCAACCGCTCACATCCATTGGTCGCAAACAACCAAGATACATTCAAACACCTGCCCTGCCTCAACCAATGTTTTCACCCACCTACTACCCCGCAACTCAAAATTTTCAGGTTGCAATGCGCCATGAGGTTCATTTTCGAAGCCAACGGCCCGCCGGCGGAATCGCATATTACGTTGCGGACACTTTTTGCGACACCGATTTTTCGAGTCCGCCGGTCTCCGCCCCCAGCACGTGCAGCTCATTCCAACACTACAATTCCGAGGAAGGTCCTGTCGAATGGCAGGCCTATGACATTCCATGCGAGGAGGATCAGTTCGCAGTATACGGCGCGTTCGGCCAGCCTCATTACAATGCCGTCGATTTACCCCCATATCACTCTCAACACCCTCCCATTTCCCCCACCCAACATTCTTCATACTCCGAGCTCTCAGCTCATGTTCTCTATCTATCGGAGCTCAGTCGCGCTGAGGCGAAGGTTTCAAAAGCTCCCATCACCCCCGCCAAGCCCAATATTCAACAAACTTCGACTAAGACGAAACGGAAGGAAAGGCCTTCGTCTGATTCTGATTTAGATATGGATTTTAAACCACATTTTCCGTCCTCCAGTCGTCGTCGGTCGACTCCCGCGCCGGTAAAAAAAAGGGTAGCGTCGGTGTTACGACCTCAATCGACCACACCTCCGCCTAGGCCACACACCCCAAAGAAAGCCAGAGTGCAGAAGAGGTTGAGTCTGGCCTGCTTATTCTGCAGGGAGAGGAAAATTGCATGTGGTCGCCCAAGTAAGGACGAACCTGACCAAACCTGCGCGTATGCAATCGACTTCATTTTGGTGTTAGTGTTCTTACCACATTTTATAGTCAATGTTTGCGTCGAGATCTCACTTGTGAATACCCGAAGGAGTCGAGACGAGGACAGCATAAACGTGGCCCCAAGCCAACTGGAAAAGCCAGCCATCGATGAACACTAGCGTTATGCTTCCTGGGATGTTTCAGTTTCACTTTTGTAATATATTTTTCTTCATATATCTTGAACACGCTATCTCTATTATTCTGTCGTTGGAGGGGGCAGTGACAAAATGATATTTGTAGGCTCGCCAGGGGGTGAACTCGGTTGACGTTCGCGCCAGCAATAATTGGCGGGTCGCTTCCAAGTCACCGCCGTCTAACTTTCGCTGGCACAACAACTTGAACAGACACGCGCCCGAGTTGATGACCGAATTTCTAATATGCACGATAATTCATTTACCTCAGTCGGTCACACTACCCCGTCAGCGGACGCAGATGCGCGCCCACACAAATGAGTATGCCGAAAAGAGAAGCTTCCTCCCTAACCCGCGTTTCATACGCAAGTTGCACCTTCCCCCCTCTCCTTCCGCACCTCGGATCACCTCCCTTCATTTTATCCGTCCATCAAGGGGGGACATAGCGGGCAGTGCGCCGCGCCTTTTGTTTGACGTGCACTAAGTACATGAGGATACCGATCGGCGAGTGTTCCTCATTCTCACAAGCTGACATATGAATCAGTTATAATTACTTTTTACTATTATCCAAGTGGTGCTTAATCCTGTTTCGTAGTAGGTAGCTGGTAATAGTTAATAGTAGGCTAAAAAAAATGATAGACCGACGACGATACATGTACATCCGAAATGAATTTTTAGATGTTTTGTGCACAAGTATGGTAGGTGCATGAATGATAGATCGTTTATGTAGGAGGGGGGTATCACGGATAGCAAGGAGCATGCGATGATGAGCGAGAATAACGACGACGACGAGGGAGTGGAAAAAATAGAAAGGAAGAGGAAAACGCAACCAAACTCAAACTCAAACTCCATCCTCCTCCTCTTTCATCCACCTGCCGCCATGGCTACTACTGCTGCTACTATTCGCCTCGGCAGCATCCACAGCCTCCAACAGCTCCGCCTCTGCATCCCCATCCCCATCCGGATCAACCATCTCCTGATCCCCACCACCAGTCGCTTCAACCGCACCCAGAATCTCAGCCTCAGCCTCAGCTTCCGCATCCGCTTCCGCATCAGCGTCCGTCTCGTCCACCTCCATCCCATGTGTGGGTGAAATGCCGTACCCAATGGGGATTTTTTGTTTGCCGGCGTCGTCTTCGCTCCTGAAGGTGTGCCTCTCCCAGCTGGCGTGCTTCTCCCTCCAACGGCAGGGGTACTTCTCCCTCCACCACTCGCAGGCGTGCTCCTCCTTCCACCCCCACCAGCGCCGCCCTTCCCTCTAGTAGCACCGTTATTCTTCACACCCGCTCGACTCTTACTCCCCACCCTTCCTCCCCTCCCAACATTTGAAAGCGGCAACTGCTCCGAATCGCCATCCTCCCCATCATGCTCCTGTTCACATTCATGTTCAGCATCCTCCTCCTCCCCTTCGTCCTCCTCAAACGCAGCTATAGAAGGCAGAGGGCTACGGTTCGGGCTAGCACCACCTCCTTGTGTGACCGTGGGGGTTCTCAAATGCGACGCATGGGATGGATGCGAGTATAATGAACGCGGTGGAGCCTGGGTCTACGCGTGCCGTTGGGACTGGGACTGCTCTCTCCCCAGAGTCGGCGATTACGATTGTGAGGGCTGTGAGAAACTTCCCACTCTGCCATGATGTGTAAGAACCATATCCGTCCTATGTATTGATCAATCCGACCCTTGAGAAAGCGGGGGCTGCGACATCGACCCCCCTCGCGAAGGCTGCTGCTGCTGTTGGTGCTGGTGCATGACCGCCATTTGCTGTTGCGAATCAAGGGTTCCTCGCCTCTCGACGCGTTTCATTTTCTTCCTACACCTAAATGTGGGGTTTCGTTAGCTCAAGCCGAAATGGGGAGGAGAATAAGAAGAACGAGTCAAAGAAAGGGGGACTTACCTGTCGCAAACAGTCCCAGGACCCATCGGCCCAGGCCCCATTTCTCAACACACTTGTTGTCTTTATATCGTCCTGGAAAACCGCATTGTCAACAAATCCCCTGGCCTTGGGCCTTCGTGGGCTGGGAAGACTGGAGCGGGTGGTGCAGCGATTGGAGCGTCGATTGGGCCTTGAAAATTAGTCAGTTGGCATGTTCATTAAGGAGGGGTGACAGAGTGGATGTGTGAAGTAAAAACGAGAAAAGAAAAGTCGGAGACATGAATTGAGAAAAGATGTGGGAAAAGACATAAGTAAACGAAAGCCAGAGCTGTATGATAACCCTAATTGAGACGGGGAAGAACCTCCAAAGCGAAAGGCAAGGAGGGGAGAGGCGTATGATAAACGAGAAAAGCAAAAAAAAAAAAACAATCAAGAACTCGAAAAGAAGCTGCCAGGAGAACGGTGGAAATGATAGCATATGAAATGGGAAGCTTCTAATATCTGTACCCTGGAACAAAAATGGAAACGCGGGAAATCGCGAAGAGGGTATTGAGAATAAAGACGTGAAAATCACCAGATGCAAGAGAATGGACAGAAGATATCCGTTCGTCGACAAGAACTTGTGGGTCGAACAGGAACCAAAGGCCAGAAAAAAAACGCGAAACGAAAAAGGAACAAAGGGACACGAAACGAAACCCCAGCGAGGGTTAAAAGGGACTTACCTCCTACTCCTGCTCCTCCTCCTCCAGCTCCGGCCAAAGCACCCACACTCCCCCCTCCTCCAATACTACTCTCACTAACGGAATATTTTGGCTTCTTCATCGGTGCACCCGTAACGACCGGGGCAAACACATGGGTGTGATACTGCAGAACCTGACCCGGCTGAACCAGTGGACCCAGTTGCTGTCCTCCACCCCCCGGCTGTTGCTGCAATCCCACGCCCGACGACAACTCCTTCCTTGGGACAGACTGATTAGCCGGATACGCATACCCCGCTCCTTCTTGTGCTTGTTGACCCTGATAGACGTGTACGCGCCTACTACCCGCACCATCCTCGCCGTGTCTTCGTGAATGGTGGCGTAGATGCGGGGAACCATTTTGACTAGTCGTCGTCGTTGGTAGAGGAAGACTAGCCATAGGAGGTGGTTGATTCGCAGCGATGCCGTTGATTTCGTCGGCTGTAGTAGCGCGAAGGAGCATCTCATCAACGTCCAACGAAGCGCTGCTAGAGCGACTTGAAGGCCTCGAATGCGGTCCACGCGAATGTACATGATGCGGATGGTGTTGATGAGGATGCAAATGGGAATGTGAAGGGTGAGGGTGTGGGTGCGGTTTGTGGTGATGGCCGGGGGACATGATGATTCTAGGGGCAGACACCGTTGTAGTTGTTGGGGGCGGGTATCCATGCTGCTCCAGATGGATATGCTGACCCAAGGATGTAAAAGAAGCGTTGGTTGTATGAAATGGAGGTGCTACTTACCGAGTCCGAAAAAGACAACCTCGGTTCTCCATTCCCGCGGGATCGTTTTGATGGTGGGTGGGTGTATTCGCTTTCTAGGCTTGACGGGTGGTTGATGAAGTAGTAGGCAGCAGTGGCGGGAGTAGTAAGGAAGGAAATGGGGTCATTGGTGTCCTTTCCTCTGAGATGACGGTTGTGGTGGAATAGATCATGTGACACATTTGTGGCTGTACGCTATCACCTTGATGACAAATAGCTATGCAATGATGTTTCAATTTATCCGCGACCCTTCTTCTCTCTGGATTGCCCAAAAACCTGAACCACACGTTCTGGCTGTGGGCTCTACGAGACATGGCTTAAAAACTCAAAGGATTTAAACAAGGAAAATGCTCATGACCAAGTGCTTCTCGACGACCCAACAGCGTGTGATACGCTGCGGGAGTTGGCTTGTTTGTGCAGCGGGAAAAATGTGAGTAAAACGAGTACATAATAAAATCTTGTTTCGATTTAAGGCGCCAGAGAAAACTTGAAAGAACTTGAAATTTATCCTCCAAATTGTGTAGTATTTATCGACCGCTTTTCATCGGAATATAATTATAAACTGTTTTGCTTAGATCATGTAAGGAAAAAGGGAAGATATAAATAATATATCTAGTAGAAAGGTGGTTGAGCGTCGACTAACTAGCTAACCCTATGTCACATGATTTTTAGCGACACCCCCTTGATTGTTGGTGTCCTTGTCTTCGCTTCGGTAAGGATACTATCGTTGTTTCCCTTGGTCCTTTTGCACTGAATATTTCAAGGAAATCCAAGTGTTTGGCGCAACCAAACGGGACTGGGTAGGGAGGAGAAATTATCCTTTTGAAAACCATGGGGTTAAGGGAAATCACATGACATCTCCGCGAACTTGGAACGACGAAACAGTCTGTTAATGGAAGACGCGGAGAATGATAATTTTGCCCTGCCAAGCTGCCGATACTCTATTTCCTATTTACATTATTATGTTACTGGCCCATCTTGTGTTAGAATATAGGTAGGGCGCAATCCCGGAGGTCTATTAAGGTAAATGTCAACTTTGAAATATCCAAGGTCAAAAAGAGTGACGTACAAGGTTTCACGGTGAAAGGCCCTGACTTGGTTGCGCGTTTGTGCCGCTAACGCAAGGCAGGGGAGACGAACCAGAATGGTTTTTACCTGGGGTGACGTCAGAACGAGAGAGATACGGTGTCGATAGGACAACTTACATTGGGGTTCTTGAAGTAGGCGTGTTGCCCGATCTGACAACCTGATGGATGATTTCTCCGGGCGCAGGTTGTGCTGTTGACGGTAATCAGAAATGTCTCAAGCCGACAACGATGAAAAGTATACCTAACTAAAACCACACACACAGTAAAAGGGTTTGTGGCCGATCAAGCACTCTGTCTTAGAACTGCGTGCGTGCCATTCCCCAAAGTCTCCCTCCCCACACTTGCGTTTCCTCGTCCTGGAAAAGTCGACTTGGATAATGACATCTCATCCGATATCCTTTGTCTGGTCTTTCCACGTCTAACCCTAACCCTAAGCAAGAAACTTTGCGAGGTTGAGAGGGTCATGAGCGAACTCACTCGGAATTTGATGCCAACATCGTATTTCAGCCTGTTGGGAAAGTTTAGCGTTTAATAAGACAGAGAGGAGGAAGGCGAAGATGCCATGGTTTACCCAGGTCGATAGTCTATCCCACATTGACCGTCCCGTCCTCGTCGTTCACTACCACCAGGATGCTCCCCTTGTCGCCAAACTCGTACTTGTGCGCGTCTCGTTGGACCATGCGCCACGTAACGCAGGCGACTGTGCTGGTAAATTTGTTGCATTCCTCGTATAGACCCAATGACCAGGGCAAAACCAGGTGCTGGTGACGAGAAGATGCGGCCAATAGTCGTGTGTGGTCGTGACGAAGTAAGACAGGGGATGGAGAGAGGTCCGTGTGCTGCCTATAATTGGTTAGATGAGGCGATGACAAAAACAGAGCGACATACCGTCGTCAAAAATGATCGTCATCTTCGGCTGCTTCCGTCCCCCTCGTCTCTCGACATCCTTGGCGGTTGAAATGACATTGGCGAGACCCACCCCATCCACTCCGTACAGCTTCTCGTAATTGACGTATCCCATATCGTTCCTGTTCGTGTCCTTCTTACTCTCGACGAAGAACGTGCCATTGGAGTTGATGATGAACAGTGTCCCGATACTGCTCTTATCTTGAAGCACTTCGTCCACAGCGAGAGTGCGTCGTCGATTCGACGATCGTATAAGCATTATCCCGCAGTTTGGCCGAGGAGGCATGAAGGAACTGCGCCTTCGCCCAAAGTGATGTATGCGACGACGGCGTATTTGGAGACAATGGCAAAGGCAATGACGCCCCTTGCTTTCTTCCCAATGCCGAGGTTCTCCACTAGGCGGCCATAGTCGGTACTGGAGAAGAGGCGGCAAGAGGAGAGCCATTGACGCCCGAAGTGTCGAAGGCGACGCAATAGACGAGGTCGGAGTGGGCTTCATGTTAGAAGTCTTTGCCGCTGTGCGTGGATTGATAACGCGAGGTTTCGGAGAGGAGTTGGGGCGTGTCGCTGAAGACTTCTTTGGTCTAATATGTCTGATTATAATGTCAGACTACGAGTCAGAGAAAGTGAGAATGACGCGTACCTTGTTGTGGCAAACGGCGTCCCACCCTTGGCGGTTGCACAAAGTTGCCTGATAAAGTATGGATCCCCATTTCTTGGGATCAGAATGGAATGACAGCCGCCTAGCAACGAGAGCGGGCAGCACTGGAACTTCAAAAGAGCGCCACATCCTTCCGCGGTCTGCAGTGCGATAGTGAATCATGTTGTCGGTGAGCGCGAATGCCTTGAAACCATTAAGAGCATCAGCCAACGTGAATGTAAGCGTTCTGAAGAAACTAACGTAGCGGTTGTGGAAGGGATGCTCGATCACCATGACCGCCTTTCCCTTGGGAATGTCCTCTGGCCTGGCCCAAGACTTTGCCCAAACTTTGCCTCGTCCAGCGAGAGAAATTCCCATCGAGTGAGTCATGATATATTGCGGCCTAAATCTTCTCGTAATTCAAATCCACCCATGAAGTGGTCAAAAATCGTACCTCCGTATCGTCATAAAAGAAAGGGTGCACTGGCAGGTTGTTACAGGACGTAAAGGATGTTATTGTGTACGCTGGGACAAAGCCGATGAGATAGGATGAGATCCTGACCAGAAAGATGACTAAGCTTTGTCATACCCCAACAGTCACAATCAATACACCGCCATTTGGGTTCAACGTGGTAACCGGCTGGGCCGTGAGACCTATCAACATGATATTCTCACGTGGGTACAGATTGACAGGATGCTGGCAGCTACAAGAAAATCGGACTAATACCAGCCTGTCGAACAGTCCACTGGCTTTCAGACGTCACTCCATCTCGCAGCCAGCTGGGGTTCGTCTGGCCATTCCATAGGTTAAACAGCAGTTTTCTAGTTGCCCTAAAAGCATATTTTGTTCCTTTTACTAATCCTGTATTTCTTTGTTCATTCCGAAAATATAGAATGAAAAACATAGTTATATTTCAAGGGAGATTACAGGGTACAAAGTGTAACTAATATGCATTCCGGTATGGAGGGGTCAGCTCACCTGTACATCTTGGCTAGCCAACTGCATCTCCCTGTCACTGGTCTCTCATGAAAGTAGTGTAGTGGTGCAGAACGACTGTGGACGAGCGAGGGGGTATCAGGTGTTGGTATTTGGGATGAAAGTGAATGATCTAGTAAAGGAGGGAGTCAGTGGGTATCCTACTGTGACCTGTTGGCTACATACCAGGGAACTGTCGCCGAGAAAGGTGGGGCACTTCACAAACTCTAACACAGCGGCATAAATAAAGGAGGGGCGATCACAAGGCGAGGGGGTAGCTTCGAAAGTGACAATCTAGACTGGAGAGAGTGTTAGCAAGTGCCATACGGCCCAGTTGTCGCGTACCATTTTGGGTCGCTTTAGTTGCTCATTTCACACATGATTTGTAGGGGTCATAAGGTGTAGCGAGGTGGTAAATTGGCTGGAATGTGGATGGGGACTTGGTAGCTAGCAAGCATGAGCAAGGATGAAAGGTAGAGAGCTTGGTGAAAGTCGGTGGGAGTTGAAAGGAAGGTTGGTTGAACTTCGGTTCGACGTGGGATCTTTATTTAAAGGTGCGGAGTCTGTCTGAGTTTGAACGGACTTCTGCAAAATTTCCCTTCCTTGTGCACGAACCCCCAGGCTGGAAACAGCCATATTTTAATGTAGGAAAGATAAATTTAGCATTGTAAGATAAATAATGTATACATCATCCTGTATTGAAGTGAATTGCGTCCCATATCATAATTTGGTGATGGAGGTAGGGCTCATGTTCAGAGCGGAGCTGGTACGGATATGATTTCCAGCTGATAGCCAGGTGGAACCCATGAGCTTCTCGCCAGCTGTCGATTTCCTAGCCGACAGGCAACAGGTTTCGTGGTGATCAGAAAATTCGGCTCCCTGGTGTCAACCTTTACCCCAATTGGAGGTGTAGGCGTCGCTCCTCATTGACTGCGTTTCGACTGGAATCTCTGTGTGTAATGCCTTTATATGAGTTTCTCATTTTATACTGATGTCGTTTGGACCTCTTTCAACTTTCAGCGGGTGCGTACAGGGAGCCGATGAGCTGCTGATTGATTGCAAACCAGGTTGCAACTCCTTGGGATCACCACGTAAGCGTAAGGCCTCTCAGTTGGCCGCTCGTTGATTACTGACCTCATTTACTGAAGCGATCTATGGGTGGGTGTGTAATCTCATTCGATCCACTGCTGATGTGATATAGACATCATTCCGACCAATTTGAACACTCAGTTGGCGTGTAACGGCATTCAAACTGTTCCTAATTAAACACTGACCTCATTTCCAACAGTGCAAACGCTCAGCACATGAGGGGAGTTCGTCGGCTAAACAAAATTCAATGGACCCTAACTTATTTTTATTACAGAAGGGAGTCCCATTCGCCAATGCAGTCGCGAACGTCACCTTCCACGGTGACAAAGTTGTTTCTTACGGGTCTTCCTTTGTCGATCCCAAGACAGGTACATCCTCCCCCCCCCTCCCCCTCTCTCCATGCCTTACTAACTTCTGCCATCTAGCCAAAATCGCGCTCTCCACCCCCTCCTTAACTTGGAAATCCTCTCTTAAACACAACAGCTTGGAACCAACAATCGAATATCTCGTCAAACCCAACGGCTCCATCGCCCTCACGCAAGTCCTGAAAATTCGGAACGAGGGGACCAACGCGTGGTATGAGGCATTTGTTGATGGGCATAGCGGGAAGTTGATCAGCGGTACTGATTTCTTTGCCCATGCTTCTGTGTGTTGTTGTGGTATTCAACCCAGCTCGCGCTTTACACAACGCACCGTCCTCCCATTACCAAACAAACCTTCCCGGACGGCCTCGAAACGCTGCGCGATCCAGAAGACCTCCCATCTTCCCCTATTTACATTACTCGGTCACTGGTCCGTCCTGCATTAGTAGACCTGATGGTAGATCGAATTTTCTTCCATGAGGTCGCATCGCAAGAGCTACCAAATCATGATTCCGATCTGAACTCGCCAACATATGAGAGTCACGCTTCGGAATTGACACCGCAGCACTCGTCTGGTTGGGGTCTCTGTCCAGTCGGCTTTCTCTGGAACATTCTTCGTTTCCGAAATTCCGCTTGACCCCCCCCCCGCGACACCTGGATTGGTTGGCTTCCATGTTCAGGCTATACACTGCGACGTTTCGGAGCAACTCCAACCTTTTGATCGTCGCAGGACATTTTTGTAACCCCTTCAATGCAGGTACCATACCTGTGGGTCCGACAGATATCTGGGAAACGTGGGTGGTGTGGAAGTCTGACAGCTAACGATGTATCGATAGGCAGCCACCGCGTCTGAGGCCTGAACGTTGAATCCCACTCTCCGACAATATCGCAAATGATGGACGAAAATAAGGCGAGAAGCGATTGATAGTTCCGTTAGGGTTTCCAAGGAGGAGCAAGTAATCGGTCCAATCTTCGACCAAAAGTTCGACGACGGTAAGTAGTCCGTCAAGCAGGCCTAGGCGGCGGTTCAACTCAGCCTGGAAGTCGTGTGAGGTGTTTACATTCCTTCTCAAAAACTTCCACCGTTCCTCACCTCACCCCAGTAATGCTCGTCATAAAACCAATGTTCTCGAAAGTGTTAGGTGATTTGCATGGTACTCAACTCAACATATTACTTTTTTTTACGAATCTAGGATCTTTATGGTGCCAACCTCAACGCAATGGGGACCGACAATAATAGGAGCCTTATCCTATTCCTCGCGCGCTCTCCGATCCATGGCTGCATTGAGACTGCCCTGGAACTTCTAAACCGCAGCTCCGGACAAGTTTCCGTTTGGCGTTAGCACTCTGGGCGCAAAACGTGCGTGTACTTCCCTACTCGCGCATCCGCAGTACCTGATGGCCTCGGATATGCGCATCACGATTGTAGATGGGCCGAATTATGAAGGGACGCACTCGCATCACGCTTTTTTAGGACGACGAACGGATCAAATTTTGTGAGCCCTTCCCCGTTTTTTACTATGTTGTGTAGTGACCAGTCCATTTTTTCCGTGTGGTTTGACACATTGTGGGATTGACCACGTTCGAAAAGTGTACGTTCCCCTGGAGAGCAATGCTCAAACGAAGAAGTAAAACAGGCAGCACTGACGTTAGTTGTGAACTTTAGCAATGCAATCGCCTATGAATATTATTTTGACACCGCGCCCTCCAACGACAAAATAATATAGATAGGACCCGCAAGCAAGTTAGTACACTGCCAATGGGAACTTAGAGAAATTTATGCTACAGACATAATGCACGCATCCAAGTAGAGTGTGCACGCAACGTAAAATCGCACGCTACACCACGCACGCACCTGTCCATACATGCACGCAGCTGGTAACTGCACGCTACCCGATGACACGCAACTGCACGCATGCCACGCAAGTGCCACGCAGATTTTCTTGTGCCCGAACGCAAGTAGACTTCAAGATACGACGTTGAAACGATTTTATATCAGTCATCTGGGGTGGCGCTGCGGCAGAGCATGCTGATTTGACCAGTATGGATCTACTAGAGATAGGAAGGTATTTGAGGCTCGGAAGGAGGCGGAGACTGTGCCAGAAGGATACCCGAGGCCTGGGCGTGCAGCGTCGTAGATGGGCGCCAAGTGTTCAAACAACATTTGACAGGCCGGCAAAATAGAATGAGAATAGGTCAAGACTTCAACAAAGCAAGACATGGTGTATTTAGAATTTAAATACAGATAATCCTGGGTACTAGATGCATGGAAGGATAACATTTTAAGCACGATGGATGCTGGTCTACAATTATCCTCGCTATTCTATACTCATAGTAATACGAAGACCGCCATCCTGTCCAATATTCCCTCCAAAAATAAAGATTTCTAAAGGACTTCTATGTCAATTCCAGTAAGCAATTGCAATATCCGTGAGGTCTGTGGTAAGTTGCAGGTATTAGGTAAGGATCAGTACACCTTCCGTCACATGATGTCACATTATGTGACTGACTTTGTCGCCAATCTATTGTGTTTGTGCTTATCACTTTAGACGTTCACTATGTCAAATCGGTCGCTGACGCCTTCTGAACGCTTAGATACACACACGCAGCTAATGGACGCAGAAGATCCTCCGACCGACTCGGAGGCAGAACGGCAATCAACCCCCACGCAGCGGAAGCGACGCCTGGACCATGACGACCAACGTTATACTCCTGATGCTCAACGCAACGTCACAGATCAGACGCCCAAGAAGAGGAAGACCGCGTCCACCTTGGCATCCTATGTCAAGTCAAATGTGATTCTGGAAGCTGGGACTGTCCACGGGGCGCCAACATGCCTCATCTCCGGTGTCAGCGACAAAATGACAATCCTCGAGTTCTCCCATGTCATGGGTGGCTCAACACCTTCAAAAGAGGTGATTAAGATATTTTTTCTGGGGCCGACGTAATCTTACTTGATCGACTACAGATGGACTGTTTGGAATGGTCTTGGAATAGGAAGTACTACAGTCTGAATGTTGACACGAGGAAGAACCTCCAAATTAGTGGGTGACCGTCTTACTACTATTTCGACTTACTCATGTTCTGTTCAGTACGTGTCACTCTCCACCGCTGGTTCGACATGACGAAAGCGTCCAAGCCAGTCGGCTGGTTTTGGCTCCCGGTTGACCTCAATATCCTCATTAATATGCATGACACCTACGTCGGCAATGATTCTATCCTCCCTGAAGCAGGAGAAAAAACGGATGTGCGGAAGGACCCAGATTCTGTGTGTGCATTTCCACCCTGGCTAGAACAAATACTGACCGCCGTTAGTTCTACAAAGGATCTTGCAAGTTCCGCTATCGACTTATCCCTATTTCCGGTATGGAGGCCTCGTGGTCAGTCAAACGTTATACCGGCAACGCTCTTGGCCCATTCGATCCCAATCTCATAAAGTACAGCATGTACCCCTTCACCGACTTCCCGCCCATTGAGCTCCATGTCCCCTACCACTTTGTCATTGTCAACACCGGCAAGAAACTCCTCCAACTATACGGCAAGGGTGCAATCAACTTTGAACGTGATTTTCCTTTTCTGCTGGCTGAGCACAAAAACATTATGAGAGCTGTGCGCAATATCTACGTGGCTTGGACGACGGCAATGCCCACGACATCGTTCACTGAAGGGGACTATGGCAACAAGCAGAAGTCAGCTGCAGGCCGGACACATCTTCCCGGAGAAGCTAGATCAGATGGCGGTCCCCAAGGTAGGGGTATCCCCTACGGGGGCAAGGACGGGGGAGGCCAAGCTCAAGATGACGCTGCCGGCTCTTTTGGTGCGACGATGGGACAGCGACAGGCCGCTGCTGAGTCCCTCGCACCTTGGGACTCGGCTTCTTGTCTCAAGGCTTTCGAGCTCAAGGACGGGGGAGGCCAAACTCAAGATGATGCTTCCGGCTCTTTTGGTGCGACGATGGGACAACGACAGGCCCCTGCTGAGTCCCTCGCACCTTGGGACTCGGCTTCTTGTCTCAAGGCTTTCGAGCTCAAGGACGGGGGAGGCCAAACTCAAGATGATGCTTCCGGCTCTTTTGGTGCGACGATGGGACAACGACAGGCCTCTGCTGAGTCCCTCGCACCTTGGGACTCGGCTTCTTGCCTCAAGGCTTTCGAGCTTGTCGATGAAGGGAACGAGGAGGATGTGGACAATTTGTTTGTGGATGACGAGGACGACGAGTATGAGGATGAGGAGTTCTTCGAGGGCTTGAAGCAGTGGGCGAGCGATGTATGGACCGCGACACATTCTGACAGCGCGTCTGATTCAGAGGTGACCCTGGTCGGAGGGACCCCGGCACATGTTTCCTGCAAGGGTGTAGACGTGCCGGTGACTTTGGAAACACCACTGCTTCTTTCCGTCCAGTGACTGGTGACTGTTCAGTTATCGACGTACATTGTTTTTTTTATACGATTCCTGTGAGGCACCTTGTCATGTGTTTGTCTAGCACTATTCCCCAAATTATCCTCGGCATTCCTCTTGACGGACACTGGACTTTCTTGGACATTCCAACAGTCAAGTCATCAACGGAATCATTGCTGTGGATACTGGGTGCCTTCCTATAGAGAACCCACGGTTGATTCCACAACTGATTATGTTTCCTACATTGACAAGGTAATGGTAGCTGGGGTATGTGTAAGACCCATGCGTGTGAAAGATCGGTCATTTTCCGAGGTACGTTCTCCTTCCTTGTTTTTGCTGACCTTACCTTGACCCCGATCGATAACTTTGGCCATGTGTAGGTCTTGTCTCCGAAGTCGACACCGTAGAGTTTGAAATGGACCAGATTTCCATCCTATGAGTGCCGTCAACGCCCACAACTTTGAACCACCTCACCTCACCATCGCAAAACGCAACGCACAAGAAAAACTTGAGAAAAACTCGACGTCGATTGGGGTGGAGAAGGACAAGGTATGTGGCAGAATATCCTGTATGATGCAGCTGCAGTGGGAGGCGCTATGCCGTGCGTCCCATGCACACGAAATGCACTGGGGGTCGAAAAGTAAGCGTTTGTCGAGTACTTATTGTCTGTCTCAACGGAACTCACGCTGTGCCTTGCACCGCTCCGCTTAGCAAACGTTCTTACTGGTTGACATGATGGGCTTCAATATACAGCCAAGTGGTCCACTGACCGCGAGGCCAAAACGTCAGGAAAACAATGCGTGGTTTCACTAATAAGTAAATACTTCCTTTGAACGCCAGAAATACTGTTTGTACTGCTTCAGGATCCACGCCTCATTCGCTTGATACCCTGATAGAAGAAGTACCCTGCCATGATAACAAGAAGTTGAGGCCACTGGTGCTCTCGGTGCCACGGTACAGAACTTGAAGGTCGATCGAGGTCAGTTTAACTTATGGTGTTCGTATTCAATGACTTCATATAGCCTCATCGACGTCACTCTTGCTTGCGGACTATGGAAGACAGCAACGCGAATGAGTAAGGGGAGTCAAACTCACCAAAGAATTTTTAGGCTTCGGCCATTTTCAAGTCGTCATATTCGCATCTGTCACTATGCGCGTTAATACCTACAACGACGCGCTGGAAACTATGAGCAGCTTACTCTGATACACGTCCAGATGACAGTTGGCCATTCGGTAATTCTTTGGATTACAACCGACGTTCAAGGTGATGCCCTTGGTCTGATACACCCGAACGTAGTCAATCTTAAACTCTGCCGGAAGCATCAACGTCGAAACATCCATCGGCTGCCAATTCGCTGAATAAAAATGAGTTCACAACCCGTTTTCGAAAGATGAAGTGCTCACGTCATATAGCCAGGTTGAAAACAAATGACATGAGCTCCTCCGAGTCTGGAATCAACCTTTGCCCGATACCACCGCCACTTGAACCCTGGTCGGGGCCGACAGCAGCAGCTCCACCCCAGTGCGTAGGAATGGCGTCTACCATCCACTGAACATACCCGTCCAAACAGCTGTTGGGATCCGACTAGTATTCGAAACCTGCGTACAAAGATGTCAGCAAAACTACTGACTACGAGCACAGAGACATACCAAGTTTCTTGTAGTTGCCCCCAGAACCTTGGAACATATCGTCCGGAAGGATCGTGACGCCAGACACCGACTGTTCAAGCCTGCCGCGTCACCAATGAGGCATAAGAATAAGTTTGTCCAAACGAAAGAGGGAGCTCACACAGCACTACCGTGATACGTATTCGCCCAGGTATTCGGAGCGTTCAAAATTTGCCACTCTTGCGGGGTCGCATTCGGGAAAAGGTAATCGGCGGAAAATGACGCAAGTTGGGCACTCTGCGACGCTGTCTAACCAACACCAAACACTTTGTTCTTGGAGGCTTCGAAAATGTCGATTTCAGGCGCGCCACAACCTTTGTTGTATGTTATGAAAGTACGTGAGTACGCCTCCGTAGGTTAACAATACATTTCCCACTTGATGTTTCAACAGAACTTCACGTGGCGCTTCACACTACCCCCGTCCGAACGATTCACAACGGGTCTCGAAGCTACGATCGTGTAGTCCGCTGGCCATGGGGCCAAAACCTCGAAAGGAAAGGGTGCCCTTTTAAGGTGTAAGTACACACCATGAACACCAGAATTACGAACATTCACTAACCTTCTTCAAGCAGCTTAGTGGGTGTATGAGGTGTTGCACACTTCTTAAGGACGCCATTGACGACGACTCACAACGGCAAGTACATAGAATTTTGCGATGGGTCTTTTGCCCGGAGCCAAGTGGCCTGCTGGCCGCGGGGCATATGTAGGAGTTACTGCACGAATAACGAGTGTATGTGGTGGAGCTGGTGCTAGTGGTTGATCCTCGTTGTCGTCGGAAACGGCTGGGTGGCAATGACACAACTTCTTCTTCGACGTCTTGCTGCGTCGCACCATGAGACGTGGGAGTTGAAGCTAGCTGAAGATTCAAATAATGCGGAGACACACGGATGGGTGCTTGGGTTAGCAGTCAGATGGGGTGTATTCAAATTAGTGTGTCGACATTCAAAGTGCTTTTGAAGCGAATATTCACACTTGAGCACGTGCACCGCATCCAAGCGCCTAAAAGCCAGAATCAGTGACGTCACACCGTAGTTGATACAGTATCATCGTGATGTCTGATGCGTGTTCACAAGGTATGCTTTTCGTCATCGTCGGCTTGAGACAACTCTGATTACCGTCAAAAGCACAACCTGCTCCCGCAGAAATCATCCATCAGATTGTAAGGTTTCACCGTTGTACTCCGTTTACACTGAACTTACCTTTCGCAGCACAACTTCAAACATCAGATCGTGCAACACGCCTACTTCAAGAACCTCAAAGTAAGTTGTCCTATTGAGGCCGTATCTCTCTCGTTCTGACATCTGCCCAGGCAAAAACTATTCTGGTTCTTCTCATGGATCACACCATGTGGCAATCCAACAACGAAGGTTACAGCTGGACGCAAATCCACCCTGAACACCACTTCCTTGTATTCTACCATCATAAATACTCGGACGACCGTGCCTACCTCATCACTGACACCAACACCTTCTACGCAACTGATACCGGACAAACTTGGAACCCAGCCAGAGCCCGACTCCAAAAATACCTTCGGAGCGCAAGTCATCCACTTCCACCCGAACACCGACAACCTCATCTAGACGGGCAACAGAGGTTGCTCGGCCCAGGCATGAAGCTGTCATGCAGAGGCCCAGTACTCTAGGGATAACAGGCCGAAGTGGTCCCTCGTCGATAGCTACGTGCGAAATTGCGCGTGGGCGAAAGACGTGGAGCTCAATACTGATCCGAACGCGAGTCCTAGGAGACACTCCATGGAATTCACTTTGCGACTGGCAAGTTCCCACCAAGCATGCACTCGGAAACGCAACATGTGAATATTCTTCCTTTCCTGTCTGTATGATCGCTGTTGATTTCCCCCTCTTTCATGCACACACTGTCTTAGTAACACGAAATCACTGTTCCTTCACATGACAATGTCGGAGGCGACCTCGGGACGGCTTTAAGAATTGTGAACCCTTCAATAACAACGATCGTCGATAGCGATATATAGATTTTTATCAGGTGCGGTAGTAATCGATAATTGTGACGACCGCCAGCGAGGACTTGACTTCCCAAGTCCCTAGCAATGGGGTCATTGAATATG
This sequence comes from Laccaria amethystina LaAM-08-1, assembly GCA_000827195.1. Taxonomy (NCBI): domain Eukaryota; kingdom Fungi; phylum Basidiomycota; class Agaricomycetes; order Agaricales; family Hydnangiaceae; genus Laccaria; species Laccaria amethystina. The sequence continues at coordinate 55,877 of KN838725.1, forward strand.
GTCTTTCAGGAGTTTATACAGGGATCTTACCGGCACTATGAAGCGAACGAAAGGACAACTTGAAGTCAGTAGTGAGCGCCAATCTTCAACAACAGTGCGAGTTTTATTTTTTACTTCCAGATGGTTGGAGTTAAACACCTAATAGTAATAAAATTGAACCGGGGGCCCTGGTTCGATGATAATAATTTTAGGTTAGCCTCCCACCATACATCGCCACCTCTCGTTAATTGATTATATCATATAGATGTGGTTATGATGCGCGAAGGTGTAAAGCTCGCGCGCAACGTCGGCGTCGCCTTTGGAACAACCCTAGGCGCAGAAATCACTCCCGGTCCTGACGTCCAGACTGATGAGCAGATAGAAGCGTGGTTACGGGGATCAGGCGCTTCCACGCAGTACCATCCAGCTTCCAGCTGCTCAATGCTCCCCAAGAAGTTAGGTGGTGTCGTCAATGCCAACCTTCAGGTTCATGGAACCGGTAAGCTGTCGTTCGGATCGAGTTAAAAGAAGGTGGAAGTGAGACTGACTTGTGTTTTAGCCAATGTACGAATCGCCGACTCGTCGATTTACCCATTCGAGTTTGCCGCTCATGTGCGTTGGTTGACCCTCCTTTACGCATTCCCTCCTGCTCATTATCATCACACAGCTCGGGTCTGCGACATATGGAGTAGCCGAACAAGCTGCGGTGATTATTCAGTCCAACGCATTCACCGTTCCGAGTAGCGCGTCCCATTCAAAGTCTTCATCGATTGGCCAATTCGTTCCCATTCCATGGTTGGCCACCATGCCCTTCATACTTCTACTATGCGTAGCTGGCCAATCATTCATATAGTACTGCCCCAACCGGCAACTAGACTACCATATGGACTTCAGCTATTATATATTCTTATCTATGCTTTGATTTTGGGCGTCATATTGGGAGTCATGCAGTGCGACATGGCATGAGATCAAGAAATAAGAGCAGTACCGCATACGTATGGCAGAGCAACCGACGTGCGTGTATACCAACTTACTTGAGTATGTTTTTGACATAGTTTCCTTTTTTGGGGGGTATAGGGACCGTATAGGGGGGTAGGCCGAGGCCGCCCTAATTTATAATTGCACGTTCCGCCACCCCCTTGATCCAAATTAGGCCCTCCTCCGACCAAACATCCAGGATCTGCTCTCGGTTTATAAATGAATGAAAGTGGTTTGCTCAGGGCAATATTATAGCATCCAAAATAATGATTCCCGGGTTCATAATATATATTTGAGTTGTTATGGGTTTTTAATCGAGCAGACAACCTGCCTTGATATTGATCTGTAATTTCACGTGACCTGGTCAATCACTCCCTACTTTTGAGCACAGTGTGAATCTCACACGCAACTCAGCCAGCGACTTCGAAGTGGGTCTTCCTCCCAATGGGTGAAATCTTGCGGATCGCCACCGCAGCACCCTGCCGCGCAGCCTGCTTGATACAGCTCCTAGGGACACAGCCCATGGAGCCATCGCGCACACTCCCACTGCTAGCCTAATTGCCCCCCCTCTCATATTCACTAACGCATCTGGATGCCCACCAGCACTATCCACGACACACTTTCCTGCATTCCAGGCCCTCAAGTCAGTCTAACAGTGCTTCGAGCAACCTCGCCCACTGACTCAGCCGCGTTAGGTTCAGCAGCATCAGACGCATGTGCCCGCGCCGGTCGCTACGGGCGCACTAATGAAGGGGCCAAAATATTCGGCTAGCAACGGTAGCGCTCGAGGAGGGGAGTGCATGTGCTTTGCCCGGGACAGAGGGGCTCGAGGAGGAGGTGAGTCCACTTTTGCGATTTCCTATGCCAATCCTGGCAGCTTCACTTCGAGTTCTTGATTGCTTTTTTTTGCCTTTTCGTTTCTTTACCATACTCCTCTCTTCTCCTCGCTCTTTGCCCTTAAAGCTTAAAGGCTCTTCCACGGTTCAATGCTCTCTTTTTCGTGGACTCCATGCGCTGGCGTTATCACGCGTCTCGTTTAACCCACCTCCTTCCCTGCATCTTTTCTCAATTCTTGTCTCAGACTTTCCTTTCTCGTTTCTAGTACACACAACTCACCTTCTCTTCACTCCGTCACCTCTCCCTCATCGTTAAAGAACGCATTATGTAACTGACTAATTTCAAGGCTCAATCAGCACCAGCCGTTACGCCGCTCGCTCCAGTCTTCCCAGCCGCAAACGCCCGAGGCCAGAGAATCTGTCAAAAATACGATCTCCCAGGGCGGCATAGAGGCAGCCAGTGCGTTGAAGGACGGCGCGGGGCTGATGTGGGCTGGGGCTGCTTGCGGTTGGTAGCCATAATCTTACCTTCCTCCCGCCCCTGTCGAGAGACACATCAAGCGGATGCCAATGGGTTGAGGCTAACCCTAGCCCAAAGCCTGAGGAGTTTTGCGAGCGGTGCTCGGAGGGCTTGGAGGGTGGAGGTGTTTCGGAGGGAGATACTCGTGAGATGGTTGATCAGGCTAGGACGGCGTGTGGGCTGGGTGATCGGCATTTGGTCTTGGGTCAAAATAAGGTGAGATTTCGATCGTTCCATTGAGGTTGATGCGTTCTTTGATTATATGTTCATTGTTAGATGTTCCTCTCCCAAGTTGACTTTCCACAAGTTTGAGGATTAGCCACGGTCTCACATCGTGGAAGAATACAAAACAACGACCTGGAATCTTCACCATGGCGCAACAGCTGTCAAGAAGCCTTCAACAACTCCAACCAAGCCGTCCCCCTCGTCTCCAACGTGTTTCCGTCCCAGAGATCCGAGTTCCCAGAAAACGAGATGTATGACGATTACAAGGAGAACAAGTCTGTTCGGAGCGAGGACTTTGATGGTCGGAGCAGGTTCACGAGTAACCGCGATGAATCTGTCTCAACTTTGGGTCAGAGTCGTATGCCCCCTCTCGGAACATGTTCCAGAATGCTGGCAAGAGGGCTCATGGAGAAGGAGGCGCTTGCGGGTGAGATTCAAGAGGGAGAGAAGTCAGAGGTGTTGAAGGAGAGTTTAGCTTGTCGACGATGGGTTGCGTTGTGTTGGATGTTGACGTTCTGGGTCCCAACTCCCCTGCTCACCTATGTTGGGCGTAGTTTGGAGAGAGAAGCTTGCTCCGAATCTCCTTATCTGGTTCATTTGCGCCTGTGCTGTCTTTGTCATTGCGGTCTTGGGAGTGGTTACTTGCCCTACTGAACATGTCTTCAGCATGTCCGAACTTGCGTCTCACCCTTCCATTCTCAGCCCAAACAACGTTTATACTTCCGTTCGTGGAGAGGTCTTCAACTTGACTACTGTTGCTGCTACGCATCAATGCGTGGTTCATGTTGTTCCTACGAAGGCTATCTTGAAATACGGTGGACAATCCGCAGACAATATCTTCCCAGTTCAGGCACCTTTTCCTTTTGTTTTCCTCATTCTTGTCCTTACTCTTGTTTATGTAGGTCAGCGCTTTGTGCGATGGTATATCAGGTTCTGTCAGCCCGTACGTCACTCTAGATTCCTCGAATAACACTGATTCCAACTCTGTGTACCACGATTTCCGCGCTTTTACCAACGATTCCCGGCCTGATTGGTACTTTGAGAGCATAGTCGTGATGCGATGCACTGCTCGTGTTGGGTTCCTTAGGTACACTCCCAAGGAAATTTGGGAGATCTGCTGCTATCTACAACGGTCTGGTCTACGATGTCGATGTCACTAACTACCTCACGAGCCCCCCGCTGTTCGATCACACGCTGGTACACGCACATGACGACCTTGGAGGGGCTGACCAGAAAGACGTTGGGTGGGCGACTGTTGTAGGATCCCAGTGCGTCTGTGTTTGCTGCGGCCGGGGAAGAGGTTGAGAAAAAGCATGGGTTCAAGTTGGGCGAGGCGGGGGTGCCGGGTGTGAGGCCCGTTCCATTTGATGAGGGGCGTGATGAGGATCATGACGCGACAGATAATAACGGGGTTTCGACACCACAAATGCTTGCTTCTTTAATTATGGTGTTAACATGAAACTATCGGTTTTGGTGTCAAAGAGACGAAGCCTGCAAAGTCTTGATGCAAATGACTGGATGACGGAGAGGGGGAGCATGGGGAGATCCTACTACGTGAGATGATACTAATTGTCAAGTCCCATTTGAGGGTGAGGTACTAATAAAGAAATGGTTCGCGGGGACTCAAAATACTCCTCGAAGTCACTTGGTGCGCCACCAGCAGCAAGCGCACCACCAGCACCAACGTTGAGTAAAAAATCGAAGGGTATCTGAACTGCGCGCCATGGGTATTGACATATCCAGGGCGTGACGGGCAGGCTGGTGGAAGTGTCCTATGTCGCTCATTGGTCGGAACTGGGATTGTGGGGTATTGCGACCTGATTGGTATCCTGGAGGTGGGTACATGCCGAGCTGAGATGGGGCTGGGGAGAAACTGTGTCCTTGAGGCTCGTAGTAAGTTTCTCGGCCGTATAAATCAGTGCGAGAATCTGCGTAGACTTCTTTTGCTTTGGTTTCAGGGACCCCGGACCCGATACTGTGATTCGATTCCTTCTCCAGAGCTCGTTTTCCTGATGAAGGGTGTTAACGAACGGATAAAGAAGAGTACAGGAAAAGCTCACGTAGTCATTCCATGACTTCAGTGGAATAGACCGAGGATCAAACTTCCCTTCGTCCCGGCGTATAAGAGAGTTAGCATCGTGTACTCTCAAAAAGAGATGAGTGCTTACATGAACAATGATCTTCTTGCCGGATTCACCAAGGTTTGACCCCAAGAGAAAGCGTCCATCCTCCAGAACGAGTAAGTATAAAGGTAGGAAGAAGGAGAATGCGGGAATAGCAATGATGTAGGACAACGTCCATCCAATCATATTCCACTTCTGTCGCATGATGAAAACCAGGGCTTGAACACCCTTGATCGCGGCGATCATGATGAGCGATAACGTTGGGATGGATTTGCCTTCACCGGTCACCAGGTAGATCAAATACATGATCTTGAGAGGTAATCAGATACCTGATCGGCATGAGAGGGTAAAAATTACATATGCAACAGCGACGGGCTGTGTGAGCGTCGAAACGAAATCAATCATGACAATGAAACATATCGAGAAACAGCAGAAGCCACAAAGCTGCTCCAAGGAGATGAGTTCCCCGAGATTGTGAACTGTCGAGTTGATCCAGCGGCGATGTTGAGACAGCAAAAACTTCCAGTCATCAGGAGCCACGGCGTACGCATGAGCATCTCGGATGAACTGGGTTTTGAAGAGTGGGAAGTGCTTGAGGAGCAACGTGGTAAGGTATCGATCTTCGCCAAGATGCAGAAGGTTCTTCATATGGAGTGTGTCGACGCGATTCTCCGAGTAATCGTGGATAAGCTGGTTGGAGATGAGTAACGGGTTATGGGTATCAGGTGTCCCAAGGCGGTAAAGGGTGAAGCAACTGGGCAAACAAGTGACGGATCCAAAAAGGCTCTCGAACACGTTCGCCAGTTGTCGTAAGAAGATGAGATGACCAACTAAAAACTTCAAACCTACCTGCATCATCGTAATGAGGGATTGCTTCGCGTTGGCCAGTTCAGTTTCACCGCAAACACCAAGCAGCTTCATCCTAGTATGGTAACTTAAGCCGACGAAAATATCGACAAAGGAAACGGACGTACGCAGAGATGAGGCGCCGATTAACAGAGAGCGGGTCCACAGTCATATCGGCGTCCGCCATGAACAAGTACTTGTAGAGAGACGGGTTGACACCAATAATGTTCTTGATCTGGTGGTACATTTCGAGCTTCAGCGGATTCATTGGGGAGTTGAAATGGACCTGGTCAATCAACGTAAGTGAAAGAAGTTAACAGCGTGAATAACACCATGAACCTTGTTCAATAAATACATGAGAAGCATTTGAGAGTCTCGTTTATCACGATTGCCAGGACGGCTGCGCTCAGTCGCCTTGCCAACTTTCACAAGGACCAAGTATGGTGCGACATGACCTGTACACTCATACAAGCCGAAGTAGACCTTGCCCATGTTGTGCTGCTTGGCTCCTTCACCGAGGGATATGAAACTGAGGGGCTCAGGATCCAAATTCGGATCAATCATCAGCCCCCAGAATATCGAGGACAATGCGCGGGGTTGGACGATCGTTACCGGAACCAACAATTATTCCATCGCAAATAACGAGGAGCAACTTGCGTTTGTCGTCATACTTCATCTGAGCGAGGGTGTCGATGGTCTTGCGCAGGGAAGGTGATACTTCCCTGCGCAACACGGCACCTGACAGACGACGAACTTGTCAGGTCTTCCAGAGCACGTGCAGAACCAAAGTTAATGGAAGCGAGGAATTTGAAGCCAATGATCGACACCATGAAGACGGACAGGATTAGGAGAATGTAGGGCGCGAACAGGCACTGCGGGGGATTGGCGATTGTCCACTTTCCCGATAATGAACAGATTGCGTAGGCAGACCTCCTGCTTTGCAAGGACGTCGCTGCCGATGTTCAGCGATTTCAGTCTCTTTGTGATATCCGTGCCAGCGTGAACCTGGAAAAGATTCAAAACGTCGCCAGACATGAAATTGGTGTCTGTGGAAGGAGCCTGTGTACGTGGTCCCCGTGCACTGTATGTGATATCACGGGTTTCGAGGACGTGGAAAGCGCGGATGGAAGAGATATAGCAGGGGGAGGCGGAGGCGGTAGAGGCCCGTTGTAAGGGAGGAGCGAGCCGAAGAGGAAGTGTTGGGTTACTGGGAGCTTGTTGAGGACTTCGGCGAGGTACATTTTGAGCATGCCTGCGGTGACTTTGTCCCATGTTTTTACTTGCGAAATAAAGAGGAAATGACCAGGAGGAAAAGAGGTGAAAGCAGGGAGGAGGCTTACGGCTGATATGTCGTTAAGCATGGGAGAATGCCATCGGAGGTAGGCTGTCTTTATCTGTATGAGTGAGATTGCGTCCACAGTGCTCAATGACGAGGGGGAAAAGCGCACTGAGTTGATGAAAGCGATACAAACGAAATAGATGTAGTTTTTTGAACATTATTCCACTATCTCGGGGTCGTGTATCGCCTTAGGACGGATGCACTTATGCCCTGATATGCCATGGATCAGCTTTGGGGTTCGGAAGAGTGCGATGACGTTGCCCACCCGTAGTTGAGCGGAACCAAAAAGAAATGGGAGAAAGTGGTAGTCGTCCAGCCCCCAGACGACATACAATCCGGCAGGTTCTAGCCAGTAGGTTGATTGGAGTATCCGCTAAGTATCTGCCAACGGGTCAGTCTTGTTCGGACTGAATTATGAGAAAGGTGAGGCACCTCCAGAATAAACGAATAACGAATGCTTTGTGGTCCGTTTCTCGTAGGACTTGTAGCCGTTCTAGACATAGGCTAAGGATACGACGCGTTGAGCGATCACAAGGAGGGAAGAAGTCCGAAACTTACAGCCAGCACAGGAAATTGAGTTCCATCCCACTCCTGTAATCGATGCACGTGCGATTGCCCCATACCTCGTTGAAATAGGGCGACAGTTCCTCGAAAGCTTCACTCGGCAAACCAGGGAGCGATGCGTGTAACTCCGGTGAAATTTATTAACGATGGTTAGCAAGTACTTCAATCCAACTCCAGGATAGTACTCATCTCCGCACCAACTTGAACTTCTGATAAATGCCATTCAAAGTCCCGCGCAAGGCGATTCTAACAAAAGACCAACTCAAATTCTTTCAAACCTCAAAGACGCACCAAGAACGCGTCTCATACAATGAGGTCCTCAACGACGCAGTCGTCGGCTTCACTGGGCGAAACGACGAATGCAAGTTCGTTGTCTACTGGTGCAGCTGCTGTTCTCGTCCTTTTGGACAGTGTTGAGTGGGTGGCGAAGGATACGCCTCTTGTGGAGAACTCCGCGTCGACGTTTGGGAATCCGGCTTTTAGAACATTTTATGATCGTGTCTTGGAAGTGTGTGCTCAAAACCCTAACCCTAACTTTCGTCAAACTCATCCCGAAGTGACAACACTTGAACAATACACAAACAGCTTTATGAATGGCAGATGAGGAAATTGAGAAGTATTCTCCATCGGTGCTTCCCCACATCACCAATTAGCTACATATACATGCAACTCAGATAGTGGCTTGCATCTGCAGGAGCTGTTGCTCCAGCTCTGCGTTTCGTTCTCTTTCTGCAGCAATTTCCTCGAGAGCAAACTGCTCAAACCCTGGAACAATATGAGTGAGGCTGGGCACCACAGAGGGGGGGTTATGACGGTGACCCACTAATGAACCGCTGTCGCAAATCTATGGCATGGGAGTTAGAATCATTTTGAGGCAATAGAACCCGGGAGCATACCATTTATGACTTTTTTATAGGCGGCAATACAATGTAAAAGGAAATCCACATTATTTGAGGATTCGCTGATGCTGTGAGAAAAGTGGAGTTTTGTAAGCACCAGTTAAAAGGGTGAACTGGGCTGGACTGACGACTCCAACGTAGGCATGGGCAGCTGGCAGAGGTTGGGAGTAAGATCTAAGATTCGCTTTTGAGAAGATTGGTGCGGCGCTTTTGTCTTTCTAACATCTGCCCAATCCCACAGACCCGTTTCCCTGCATGCTGTGGCTAGTCACCACGCCGCAACAGAACCAATGTACGTTCTACTAAGGGCTCTTGATGCGCCACCCTGCTGCGGCACGTCCCGCCCCCATTCCTCCCTTCCCCTCCCACCCCCCAGTATCCCCGAGAATACCTGCAGTGTTTTCAAGAATGAACGTAGGCCTGAAGCTAGTTCGCAGAGTTGCCTCCAGTTACCAATATCCGTCGCCAAGATTGGACAGCTGTCATATAATGACATTTACCTCATGATTAAGCATGCATTGGGGCCGCATTACTTATTTTGTAAAGTGCCGGCATTTTGAATGTGAGCCCTAAAATACTACCTGCCACGACCCACCGGGATATTTGTAAAAATGCGACCAGGGCCCAGCGAAAGGTAACTCTTCCGATCAACTTTTCCCTGACAATGCAAGTAACTTACATTTTACCCCATACCCGAATATTTGGAAGAAGCGGAGCGCAACTTTCCAACCTTATTACCAGACCTTCCTTCGTCCCAATTCTTTTATTAGTCGTACCTGACCACGCTCTGAGTTACTCAATGACCCTATGATAATATCCCTATCTCGTGTTCATTAATTTTTAGCAATTCCTGTCCCTTTTTACCTCTCGTTCATATCAGTATACTAGCTCAATAAATAAACTTATTCTCAACATGCGTATCAAACTATATGTTGGCCGCTGAGGCCTGAGGTGTAACAGCTACTGCTCGAACCAAAGTAGCTAGTTCGTAATTATATTGTATGGGTAAATAAAGTGGGCACTACTTGTCTTAAATAACATCCCGGACTTTCTCCTGCGGTAGGAGATGTTTCTAGGTTCACTTGATATCTCAGTGAGTTTAAACGACGGAATATTGACTTTCGAATCTTACTTTCACGAGGAACTCGACGTAACCCATCGATCTGGTTGTGGTCACTGGTGGAAACGATGACAAACAACGATGTGATCAACGTCAACGTTGTCCTCAACTGCCATCATCCCCGACACAAACCTTTCTGCTAGATCATTGCATCGACCGTTGCGCGCTTTGGCTCCACATACTTTTCACACTGAGTCTAATAGGAGGGAACTCAAGAGGCGTCTTTCCGCCCCATTGAGGTGAGTGTCTCATTGTCGTTGCCCTTGACCACCACTGTCAACTCCACGTCATCTTTTCTAGCTCGCCACCTACTGTTCATGCGTCTCGGAGTGGTGCTACCCACTCGCGCATTTGGCTGAGTGAGGAACCATCTGTGTGTATCTCCCCCCTTTGATTGGCGACAAAACTAACGTGAGTGTACAAAAGAAGTTAGTATCGGGTTCACGAGACGCGCAGCTAATATGTCACTGGGTACGTGTTTCCCAGATCCATCCTGCTATCTTCTCGCTGACAACTTGTCTCTCCGGTCATTCAGTGCCACTCAAGTCTCCTGCCAGCGCATACCAGTCACTGTCCATAAGTTCTGTCTTTGTGATACAAACTCGAGCAGCATATGCGTTGCCCGCCGATGTTTCAATCACATATCGAGGGCGGAACCTACGAGAACCGGAGGACGACTCCTGAAGATTGCCTTACGGACTTGTGCGTACGTCCGCACTCTATCCCTCTCTACTGAGCGCCAGTTTTCTGACAGTGCATTCGTTAGTACTGTACCATCTTCCCGTCAAGAACAACGCAACATGCTCAAAATGGGGTAACCCCAATCCCACCAGCGATCCACACCACCTTCGTACCCTGATCATCAGTCCGCAGAGAAGCTGCAAGGCAAAACTCCCCCCATTACACCAGCCAATTTCACCGCCACCCCCATTTCCCTCATATCACTCCTTTTTGACTCTTGCAAGCTTCTCGCGAAAGAGAAGAGCCCACCCGTCACGGTCCCCCTGGCTTCTCCCGCATCGTCAAGGAGAACATTCGCGTCTTGCACTCCTTCGCAGCAGACGAAACAGTCCACATTTTAATAAAATCGTCGTTAACCGAGCTTGGGCGTGTCGGAGCCATGTGCTGATATTGCCGCGACCCGAAGAGGGTGGTAAAGTCCAGAACGACGCATTGTGCCCCGGGTTGATCGCCAGTTCTTTAGAAGACTCCCCAAGTGAATGTGGCGATAGTGGCGCTGTGCATAACAACGTCGCCATGAGTGTTTTGCTGGTATCGAATAGAGAAGGTGGCTTTTCTTCCGCTAGGAATCGGATGGGAGGACTGTATGGGTTAGGTTGGATATTTGATGCAGGGTCCTCGCGACATGGAAGCGCGTTGAGGATGAGGGTGTACCCGGTGACGTAGACCGTCGTGAGGGTGTTTTGGAAGGGCATGATTGCTTGAGATTCGGGACCTACGAGGTTGGTGGCATTGCCTGTGACGTAGAGAATGTCCCCCGTCGTGAAGTTCACAAAAGTGAGAGAGGCGGGGGGTGGCTTCGATGTTCCTACGGAACTCATGATTCGATTTCCTGAGAAATCAGGGAGTACGATGGTCCGCCCGTCAGATGGACGAACGAGGATGAATCCTGGTCGGCCGCCGCGGTGGTTCATACCGACGCGGGAGGGATAAACGCGAGTGTCGTTTGGGAAGGTGGAGTATGTAATTCCAAGGAAGACTGTGTCGGAGGATAGGATGAAGGAGATCGCGTCTTCTGCAAGTCGATCATCTTTAGACAAGGTTGGTCGTTTGTGAACGACCTTCGGAGAGGCTCTTGGGAATGGCACTAATTGCCGAATGGTGATACATTTGGGGCATTCACTACTCCCTTCGTCAAACAAGGCATTCAAACAGACGATCAGGATCCACGCACCCAATAGCCCCATTCACCACCAAGTCAAACTCAACAGAATGCGAGCTCTTCCCTCTCCTCACTTCAACAACCTTCCCCGCAAACTTATTCCTTCTACGGGTCGCAGCCTCCACCCCAATCCCCGCCACGAGCATCCCCTCCACTTCCCGCTCTCCACACCCCAAATTATCCAAAAACGGATCCCCCTCAACTCCGTCCGTACTGACGTCGTATTATACCTCGGCACACTTATGAACCCCTGCTTTCCATCTTTAGCGCACAGGATAGACCCCCACGGTCGTCCCTGCTCATCTAAGGTGGTGAGCGGGAGGAAATAGAGTTTCTCGGAGTGGAATTTGGCGTGTTCGCGGGGGAGGTCCCCTGATATCCAGGTGTAGGCTTGTGCGGTTGCGGGAATGGCGTCGAAGCCGAGTTTGTGTCGGATTGAGCGTTCGCCTGGGTGCCAACCTTTAAGTGCGGGCATGTTGAAGGTTAAGAAAGAGTTGTGGTAAAGAGTGTGTCCATTAGTGAGCGGCGTCATCGTATTAATAATACGCCCCAATCTGAATAGGTCTCACATGGGAGGCTGGCTGAGCTGATTATGAATGAATGAATCGCAAAGAAAAAATGTTTTCCGAGAGACTGAGTTCCATTACGGTGTGGCTTGGAATGTGATACCTATCCTCGCCACCTCAATGCTTCTTCTCGTCCTTCTCCCGCTCTGGATAAAGCTGTCAAAAATTTAAACAAGCATCAGCGGTGATATCAATAGTACTTTGAAAGAAATACTCACCTTTCCGGGGTTGAACAACCCCAACGGATCAATAGCATCTTTTATCGTCCTCATAAGCTTCACGGTCCCAGCGCCCAACCCTTCAACTAGATATTCTTTCTTCCCAATGCCAACTCCATGCTCCCCAGTGCCTATAATCGTATTGACAATAAGACGAAGAAAAATAAGGAAAACAGAGAAGCTTACAAGTACCATCCAGTGATATCGCCCGCTTAACCATCCGATGAATCACCTGTTTCGCTCTAGCCATCTCCTCGTCGGTCTTGAACAATATCAACGCATGGAAATTCCCATCTCCTACATGGCCAACGATCGTCGATACGAGTCCGAACTCGGCCAAATCCTTCTTGGTTTCGTATACCAAGTCCGGAAGTTTCGATACCGGAACACTGTTCCACCTTAAATCCTGTTCATTAGAGGAAGAGAGAGGGCATACCAAACATCAGTCGACCACCCTTTACTCCCCTCTACAAGCGCCAAGTTCCAACGAGGAATAATACGCGTTCTTCCTGTCTGCCCATAAATCGCTTGCCTCTTGCTCGTCATGGGCAACTTGGAACCCAGTCCCCCCAAATCGGGCTTGTTTAACCACTTCTCTGACGACTCTTGCAGTGTCTTTTAAGGATTCCTTAGAGTGGCCTTGGAACTTGAAGAATAGGCTGTCTTTTACGGGCCATTTGCGTTTTGACATCCCGAGTTTATTGGTCGCGCGGATGAATTCGTCGTCTACGAGTTCCACGCATTCCGCAGGGGTCGTCGCGAGTGAAAAAATGATGAGGGCGGAAGGTTCACGTACGGATGCCAACTCCGCGGTTCATTACCTCTCTCGCGGCCTCAGTCGCCTTCCGCACGTCTGGGAACTGTACGACGGCAACGGAGGTGGGGAGCAGGGGTGCCAGGCGGATGGTAACTAAGAAAGCAAGTCTCGGTAAAGAGTTTGTCGATTTGATTGCAGAATACCTTCTGTGATAATCCCCAACGTCCCCTCGGCTCCGATGAATAATTTCGTCGTGTCGAACCCGGCGGATGACTTTCTAGACCTACGCCGCGTCTTGATGACCTATGGGGTCCACGTACTTCTCGCCAACATTGCAATCCGTGCCCGATTTTCAGTGTTTATACCATTGCTACCAAAATACAGCTGAACTAAAACCACACACAGTACAAGGATGAAGCGAACCTTGTCACCCATCAAGCCTCTGTCTTAGAACTGCGCACATACCATTTCTCACCACATTTGCGTTTCCTCGTCCCGGAAAAGCTGACTTGGATATTAACGACACGTCATGTATCCTTTGTCCGGTGAGGAACAGATGATGAGGAACGGATATCAGAAACAGAGCGACGTACCATCGTCTTCAGCTGCTTCCGTGCCCCTCGCCCCTCGACATCCTTCGCGTTTGACACAACATTGGGAAGGCCCACCCCAATGACGCCGTACAGCTGCCCGTAGCCGACGTATCCCATATCGTTCCAGTTCGTGTCCTTCAAACTCTCGACGAAGAAGGTGCCGTTGGAGTTGCAAACCGACTTTGCGTATAAGCACTAACCAGCTCTCCTCAGACCCTTGCAATGCCCCCGTGGATGCATACAAAAGGTCGAACACATCACGTTTGTCTGAGTGGGGGAGACGTAGGACACTTCCGTGCATGGGCCCCATTTTTACCCACATTTTCACCATTCCACTTCTCCCAAACCGGATCCCACTCGACTCACTATCTCATTTCATACCCCACATCCCATTCTCAGATCTGTACGTCCTAGACAAATATAACTCCACCATAGTCAGTTCCACCAGTACAGAAGACAAAGTTCCGGGGAGAACAAAAGCGCTATACTTTCCAAATTTAGCTGCCGTCAAAGAGAAGCCTTAGAAGCCATTCACCTTTCCCGCCTTGCACCATCTGGATTGATAATGTCCCCAGGGCCTCCTCGTCCTTGTCCCCTGTCAAGACCAAACGCCTCTATCCAGCCCAACTGCCTCCCTTTCGGATGCGCCCCTCAGCGTTATCTTGACCTCCCTCGCCGCTCTGACTCTGCGCCACCACGATTGGATTCTTACAGCAGCATCTATCTTGTGTTTTTGCTCCGATCTTTCATTACATCGTCCTCGCTCTGCTTCGAGAAGCTTGGCCTGCTAACTGGCGAACTTGCGTCATTGTTGCGTCGTCAAATCAAAATTTCAAACTCAGACATCATGTAACCTCACGGGCTTGTTTCTATTAGTAACGGTTATCTCATTGCTCCTTGCTTCCACCAGCATCGCCGCAACCTTTCAATAAACCAGGAAAGTCCCCAGTTTTATTCCTCACCCCTTCTTCCTGCAATTTCTCATATTTGAACTAGACAGGGTTCAACGCATACAACGAGAAGAGCACCACTGTGAATGCGAACGCCTGCAGCTGCCACCATCCCAACGCCACCCACTTTCCAAGATCTTTTTCCTTCAATCCACAAATATGACTTCGCTGCCAGCCAAAGTTCCTGAGAGACTTCGAAATCGCGCGCACATTGTTAGCGCATATGATATCTGCTTAAGACTTGAGAAGTCTCTTCAACAGGCCACCGACAAGGGCGAAGATGTTGGGAAGAGCATGATCAACATTCGAATTCTTGGCTACCTTATACATTTTGTCCCTACAGATCAAGGATTGAAAACCGTCGTCGACGAGATCACCTCATGCAAGGATGATTTCGCCCTTCTTAATGTCGGGAAGATGTATTATGATCATTATATCAGGGCGTGTATGTTCGCCACGTCTACTTATTTAACGTGCCATCTGACACGGTCACTCAGTCAGAGCCAACAAAGGCCGCATACCAACACCCTCCAATCATGCATCTCGACCCTCGTTTGATAAGATAGCAGATATGATGAAGGCAACCATCGTGGAGGCTCCTCAATCCCATGTTGAGGCCAAAAAGAATGTCGGTCTTGCCCTCTCTTTCTGTGAATCTTCGCTTATTGACACCTGTCAGGCCCTTATTCGCGATGGTTACCGCTGCGTTGTGACTGGGAAATACGACGCTCGCTCGGTAAAGGACATTCGAGAGCTGAACGACCTTGTTCTTTCGGACCCCAGGTTGAGGAGGGAAGTGACACAGTGTGCACACATATTCGCTGAATCCACCAACTCATCCATCGAACCAGGCTCAGCTAAAGTATGTACCCCTATTTAGTTTTCTTCCTTAACTCTCCATAATGAGTATCCATATATAGCGGAACTATGCTGCCACAATGTGGGCGGTCATGACTCGCTTTGGTCATGAAAAACTCCCTGCCGAATTGAACGGTTCCAAAGTTCATCGTTTGGAAAACGTGATGACTTTGGTCCCTGGATTTCATGCGGATTTCGATCAGTTAACAGTTTGGTTTGTTCCAACAGTACGCTTGACCTAACCTTGGATGTTTTACTACACTAACATGTTATATGACACTAATTAGGGTGAAGAGAACAAATACAAGCTAGAAGCGACAGAAACCCTCGTACTACGTGACTATCCGGAATATGTCACATTCACCACGCCAGATCCAGTCAACCTTCCGGTTCCATCTCCAACTTACCTCGCCATTCACGCTGCATGCGCCAAGGTCGCGCATTTATCAGGAGCAGCTGAACGCATCGACAAGTTCTACCGAGATATGGAGGACGGGACAACCCTCGACCCGAATGGCGCCTCTGCCGAGCTGTTGGAACATGCCATTTTTGAACTCCAGGCAGCTGGATATAAAATTATTGTTTGAGTACCGCTGTAGGAATCACTTTTAAGCCATCCTGGAATCCCTTAGCTCAATCACCTGATCATATTATAATCTGGGTTGGTCCCTGAGGCCTGAGGAAGCGGTGCCGTGTCTCAAAAGTTGGCTTGCTTGCGTTGCGCTGACATTGACAAAACTCGGGCAAAGATTAATGACGTGGCTAGTAACTACGAGGACTCGGCAATGGAAGAGGCATTGATTTTACGTGGGTGCGTGTTGGTGTTTAACAAACAATGGCCTCATTAATATTGTTACATAGCCTCAACGGGGCAAATCGGGGTTTACTCTGAATGCAAATATTGTCTTTAAGTCATCAGATCGGGACCTTGATAGGACGGTGAGTGCTAACGTTTCCTCTCGCTCACTTGGTGGGCCAGACTGGCAATGTCTGGGACCCGAACAAAGTTCTAACTGACCCACCTCTCCCCCACACTGACTTTCCCGAAAAGGATATAAATCGCACGTGAGGCTTCCTAGCCTCTTTTATTTTAT